>JAODAL010009805.1:0-108618 GCA_025379985.1 Phyllomedusa bahiana
AGTCCCCCGGGAGTTAACCAATCAGCTCCTTTTTAGATTTTTACTGATTTTGAACTTATCCCGCCATGGAAATTTGATTTTTTTCTAAAAAAAATTCCCCCGGGGTTTTTTTGGTTCACTGGCGCTCCTATTCTGGGTTTTGCCCGGGTTTTTGCCCACCCAAACAAAAATAGCTTTCTGATTTTTAATTACTGTATTTCCCGGCTTTTTCCATTATCCTAATTTTTGAATTAGGGGTATTGGAAAATGTTTTTTTTTTAGGGATTTTTTTATTTTTTTGGGTTTTAAGCCCCCTTTTCCTGGGAATGTTTAACGCCCTTTTTAAAAAAAAAAAAAAAAAAAGGCGATTTTTGGGTTTTATATCCGCCCCCCCCCCCCCCCCCCCGAATGGGAATGATTTCTCGCTGTTCCAGCCTGTCTGCATCGGGCCCGCGCCCAAATTTCCCCCCACTTTTGCCCCACAACACTTGCCGGCGCGGCGGGCTTTTCCGATGTATGAGTTCATACCCCTGGCGCCCGGGTTTTAGGCGCAGGCCCACTTGGGCCTTTGGACCCGCACTGCGCCTAAAAACAGGCGAGGGGGCGGGCTTTACATTGTAGTTGAGCCGGCCCCCGGCCCCCAATAAATCAGGCGCAAAATTCCCCCGGGGAAAAAAAGGGGAAAGTTGCGCCCGAAACCCCGGGGGGATTCATACATGGGCCAAAAAATTTTTTTACCCGTACAACTGCAGAACAACGCTTAATTAACCCCCGGATGGAAATTGCGCAAAAAACTGAGCAACCCCAAAATACGGACTTTATAGGTGTTACAATGGGTGTTTTTCCCAAAAAAATAAAAAAAAAAAGAGAAAAAAATTTTAATTAACCCCTTTGCTTTTGGAAATTTTTGCTACGGAAAAAATTTTATTTTTTTTGGGGGGTGAAAAAAAGGTTTATTTTGTCACCACAGCAGAAAAACCCCGCCCTTTAAATTTAAAACCCCCGGATTTTAAATTGCGCAAAAAGAATTTTAGCGCCCCAAATAATAGCTTTGTTGCCATGTTACCAAAGGGGGTGGGTTTTTACGCTACACAACAAAAAAAAAAAAATTGTAATTAACCTTGTTGTGAATTATGCTTCAAAGGAAAAAAGGGATTTTTTGGGCGGTTGGGGAAAAAAAGGTTTTTTTTTGTCACCCAGCCAGAAAAAAAGCTTAATTAACCCCCGGATGTAAATTACGCAAAAGAAATTGAGCAGCCACAAATACTTTGCTTTGTGCGTTTTTACAATTTTCGTGTTTTTACGCTACACTAACAAAAAGAAAAAATTGTAAATTTAATTCGTTTTTGGAAAAAAAGGGTACAGGAAAATTGGATTTTTTGGGGTTGAAAAAAGGCGGGTTTTTTGGAGTTTCCCAGCAGAAAAACAACGGGTTAAAGAACCCCGGAATGTTTTTTTGCGAAAAGAATTGGCAGCCCAAAAAAGAAGTGGGTAAATTTTTATTGTTAAAAACGTGTTCTTTAAATGGGAAATAAAACAGGAAATGGTTAGATCCCCCTTGGGGAAAACAATGTGCTGTGGCGAAAGCATTAAAAAGTAATGCCCGTGAGTGGAGCACAATGGACTTCAGATCCAATACCCAAAAAATCGAAAAGAACATTAAAGGGAAGCGTTCTGAGAAAAACTGAGACCCCCACAAAAATGATGTTAAAAAATCAGTTTCAGTAAGAGTATCCAATCACCGCAGCGTTTCCCTGTCAGTCAGTGAGGGGAGTGTGACCCCGCATGGCCGGACTTATATAGTGCGTGACGTCACAGAACCCTCCCGGTTCTGATTGGATAGTGAGCACATAAGGGGTTACATCTAAAGACTTTCACTGGGGATTTTGGGGGGATGACAGTGCCTTTGTGATGGGTCTCGAGCTCGGCGGACCTTTTACACCGCTGGGATGATCAGAATCCCGTCCCCCGCCTCGGGGTAGCTCAGTTCAAGAGGAACCGGGCCCTTCTCAAATTAATGTGTTTGGGGCGTAACACACAGGCAAGAGCTGTGGATGGCTCTGCACACTGAGACCAACCAGTGGCTGGGTGTTAGGAACCTGGCTCCAGGCAAGGTGGTGTGTGACGACTGGAAAAATCTCCTTGCTGCCCTTAAGATTGGTAGACTTATGCACATCCCTTGCCTGGCACATGTCATGAACCTGGTTGTGCAGAAATCTCTCAAGCGCTACCCGGGTCTTGATTGTCTGCTGAAAAAGGTCTTAGCTCACACTTCCGGTGCTCGCACCCTGCTTCTGCATGACTGGCAACGTTGCAGTGTCATCTTGGCCTCCCCATCAACCGTCTAATTTTTTATGTGGCAACACGCCGGAGTTCCACCCTCCACATGCTCCAGCAATTGTGGCAGCAGCATAATGCCATTATGCATTATGAAGTGTTGCATGGCCTGCCGAGCAGTGGTGCGGACCTCGGGGTGTTGAGCCATAGAGAGGGGAGGCAGGTGAAGGTTCTCTGCACCATCCTTGACACGTTTGAAGACACCACCAAAATCGTCAGTCTGGATGATGGCGTTGTCAGCATGACCACTGTGGTCATATTTTTACTGGAACAAGTGTTAGATACTCTGCAGCAGCAGGCCCCAGCATTGATGAAGGAGGAGACGGACACAGATGTGGACACAGATCCTTACTTGGTGGAGGATCTAGAAGGCCCGACTGTTTCCCAAATGTATAGGTCTTTTTTAGGCGGTGATTCGAGGTCCAGGGCTAGTGCAGCTCACAGAGTAGAGCGCATAAGGTTAGCCAGGGCTCTGGTGACGCTCAGGATGAGGAAGTGGAGGACAATGATGAGGCAGGGCTGGACACCTATGGTACCAATTTCCCTTCAGTGTTAAGAGGTTGGCACAGATTTCAGGAGACGGAGGAAGATGAAAAAGATCTGTTTAGTGCCCCTCAATCCTGAGGCCTCGATCCAAGGCTTGAGTTCTTGGATACTACATTACCTGCAACATGATCCACGCATCAAGGCAATTAAAATGACAAACACAATGAACACATTAAAAGTAGATTAGTAGTATAGTCTTTCACATATCTAGTTCAAAATAACAGATATCGTATTGGCCTATGTAAAGCTTTGATATAGGGCTTTACATAGGCATTTTATGGTTGACCAATACATGATAATGAAAATAATTTTTTTTAGCCAGTAAAGTTTAAGAGCAGTACAGTAAACATAGTAGAGAGAGACTTTTTTTCACTTGTGATAAAAAGATAAAAACAACAGAAGCGCAGTCCTTGTGTAGTATGTTACTCTCACCTGATATAGGTGCACTGAAGTAGTAGAACTTAATTGAATGCATTAAATGATATCATAGCAGCCAGCCACAGGATCCTGCACACAAAGTACCCGCAGGTAAGGCTAGATTCACATCTGCATTGAAGGTTCTGTGCTATTTCTTCTGTCTCAATGATGGACAACATGGTAGTAAAATAACGGACCCATTGTAATTAGTAGCGTCCACCGGGTGCCGTGTGTGTCCATTGTGAAATGGATCCAATGGCTTTCATTTTCACGTCTGCGATGGAGGTTGTGAACTGAACCTCCGATGCAGATGTGAACCTAGCCTAAAACTGTGAAAGTTAAAAGGTATTATCCCTGGCAAATACCCCCAAAAATAAAAGTCTGTAATGGTGCTATCGGACCAGATATAACTTAAATAGAAGAAATTCTGAATAAACATAATATAGATTATAAGATAGTGCTTATTTTTTCAGTTATAAAAACTCACAGCATAAATAGGATAAAATAGTAATAGAACTACACGTTTCACATACCGTCTTCATCAGGTCAGGTCTTCTACTTCTTCAGGTCTTTATAACATAGATGCATCGTACTTCCTTTTAAACCTCACAGTTTTAATGTATTGAAATCTAGAGAAATGTTCTAAACATTCTGTTTACATACACTGGCATCTAATGGGTTAAATGAAGAGTTTATTTAAATATGTATTTTTAAATATATATTATATATGTTGTCATTTTATTATAGGATGAAATATATTTATACATGCATAAAGATAATTCTGTTTTTTTCTTTAGTATCCGCATTTTTTTCACTCGACATATTTCCGGTTCTGCTGTGGTAGTGCTTCGAACACGAATATTTTTTTCATTATCGCAGGTATAGATTTTAAAGTTGAATAAAATAAGCATTATCCTGTAATCTGTATTGGGTGCCATTTATTATAAATTACAGATGGTCCGCTAGTGGCATTGTTTGCTTTTATTTGTTGTCTTCCTCTCACTCTCCCCTGAGTTGTGTGAAACAGGGTGCCTCTGCTCCTCTCCAAGTGACAGCTCTGATGTGAAGGATCTGGGCAATTACTGAGTCTCTTTAGCTTCTAGACTCACTACCCTCACCCAAATAACACACTCTTATACACTCTGCTCCTCCCAACCATATAACACACCCTTATATGCTCTGCTTCAGTCTCTACCTCCTGTTTGAAAAAGAGGCGAGAGCAGAGTATATTTCTCATATTTGTTTCATCATTTCAGGTGTCAAAATGTCCCTCTACCTTCCTGGTCTCATCAGGATTGGAATTTAATGCATTTTTGTGTCCATGTAAATCTTAGATATTTATGTGCCCTGCAGGATTGTGTTCCCACATACAAATTACATTGCTGTTATGTATGTGACACTGGCTGTGCATAACCAGGACTGTATTAGGGATAAGGTGACCAGATGTCCTACATCTAGCCACGGTGTCCTGTGGTTCTGCCAATGTCCCGGCTGGATGCCCAATGTCCTATTTTTAATTGGGGGACATTGCCATTTCGTCCCCTGGCTTTTAAGGCTGTTCCCTTGGGCCCAAGCACCAGTGATCTTTTTCGCTGTATGGGGCCTGCTTTTGGAAGTGCATATATTTTAAAAATGCTATTGCAGAGCAGAGGGGCAACTGCCCCCTGCCCCGGGGGAGTATTTGGGAAGGGCCCTTCTTCCCAGCCTTTCGAAGTTTCCGTACATGCGGGGGGAAAAATTTCCCATTTTTGCCTGGGCCCGCATGATGAAATAAACCAACCCGCCTGTGGGGGGAGAAAGACTGGGCAGCGAGAGCTTTTTTACCCCTTCCCTAGTTTGTTTCCCAGCATGCTTGACACCATCCAACCAATAAGGTTTTTTTTTGTCCTCCTCTACCACATGGCAGGGTTTCCCAGTAATCCAGGTCCTTTTCTGTTAGTTCAGAAAACTTTTTGCGGAAATTTTTTGTGTATCATCTTTAGAGGGGTTTTTTTTTGGGATGACAGAAAATTTGCAAACCCAATTTTAAATGCTTTTGTTTGGGCATAGGTCTGAGCATTTACATACTAACCCCTTCCCCCCTTTTTAAACCCCCGCAGAAAATGCGGGGTAGACTTATATGTCTTTTATGAAAAGACAATCCGGGTTTGGATGCAGAGCACCTTGCACTCAACTTTTTTTTGGTCAGCCATAGCAAGGCCTTTTTCGGGTTGGAAACTGTCTTCTTAAACCGCTGTATTTTTTTTTTGGGCACCACACTGCAGCTCTTTTTCAGGAGTTAACTTTCTTCTTTTTAGCCTAACCCCATTTTTATGAAAGCAAAATTTTTTTTTCAAACCCTCTTTGTCTTTGGGGTGCCATGTGGGGACAGTGTGGAATAAAAACCCCAAAATTTTAAAAACACCTGCTCCCCGTTCACACCTGAGACCTTATAACACTAACAAAGAACACCATGGAGAAAAAAATTGCAAATTGTTCACAATGTGTCCATTTTTACTTAGGGGTGTACTCACTTTTGTTGCCAGCAGTTTGGGGAAATTGATGGCGGGTTTAAGGCGGGGTATTTGGATCGACTGGAGGGCCCCCAAGGGGGGTACAAAAAACTGTGCCAGGGGGGGAGTCTAAGTAGGGGCCAGTTTTTTACCAGAGCCCCTTGCGGTGACGGGCCCAGGTGCAGCGAGGTACCCAAATCCTAAGACAAGAACCCTTTGTCATGGGGGAGCAGGAAAAGGGCAGGGGAGGCCCCCCCCAGAGATTCGGAGTCGAGAAACGAAGTAAGAGGGCGGATTACACGAGAAGGGGAAGGGAAAAAACTTAAGGAACACTTTTTCTAAGGGGAAAGAGGCAAAAATTGTCCGCAGGGAAAATACCGTGGGCCCCAAACCCCAAAAATATAGGGGCAGCGCCCGGGAAAAAGCCAATTAACCCGGGGCAAGGGCCCTTTTAAAAAACAAAAACGAGGTGTGCGCGCCCTAGAGAGCGGGGGCATTTCGCCTCGGCCCGGCAGAAGACTTGGGCGGAACAGGAAAAAGTGGTGTGGGGATGAAGGCTTCGGGAATTTCCCTTCGGTTTTCCCAGAGATGGGGGTAGGGAGAGCTTGTAGGACACCGGGTTTTTAACTGCGGGTGTTTCTCTTTAAAGGCCCCAGAAACCGCGGACCCAACTAATTTGTGGGGGTCTTGAGGGGATACTTTTCTGGAAGAAAGCCAAACCTTGTTCCCCTGGGAGGAACGTAGGAAAAGATTCCCTTTTTTGTCAGCCGGGCGTCATGCGGGCCGAACCCGAGTAAGGCATGTCGGGTCTCCCCGACAAACGGTTTTTGATTTTCCCCAAAAATTTGGTTTTTCCAAAAGCGGGGAAACCCGGGGAAACCTTTTTGCCAAGGGGGGGGGGAGGGCGCGGGTGACGACAATAAAACCAAAAAAGAATTGAGAAAAAAACCTGTTCCCTTAGGGGTTTCCCTTTGGTTTTTTTTAAGGGGGGAAAACTCAGCCCATGGGGAGCTTGGGTTTAATTGTCCCCGTCGGAGAAAGGGCACAAATGAAAAAAAATATTCCCCCAAGGTTTTAATTTACTCTTTTTCCCCCTTGTCCATTTGGCTGGGGGTATAAGCAAAGGGGAAATTTTCCAATTGATTTTCAAACGAGAACACCAGGGCATGCCAAAATCGGGGGACAAAATTTTTAAAGCCCTGATCGGAGCATGTGCCCAGGGTAACCCATGCAGACGAAAAATTTTTGATGGAAGAAATTACCTTCCCAAATTTAGGGGGCCGAAGGAAAAAACCCGGGAAAGGGGGGGGCGAAGTGGGAATCCTTTGAGAATTTGATCTGTGACCACCAAGATGACAGATTCCTGAGGAAGAAAAAAAGGTCCATGATGAAGTCCATGCCAAAAATTTTCCCCCGGGGGCTCCCCGGAATGGGTAGGGCTAAGAACCCCACGGGCCTATGGGGTTTGGGCCCCCCCCCTTTTTCCGGGCACAAAAGTGGCCCTAGGAGAGAACGAAAAACCTTGAAAATCCCGGAGCCCCGAGTTGGGGAAACCCGTAGGGCTGTTAAAATAAAGCAAAAGACCCCAATTTGAAGGGGGAAAAGTTTTTCCGGGGAGCTCCGTGGAAGGGGCCCCCAAATTAGGTGAGCTCCGCGCCCAAATACCCAAATTTTTCTGCCCCTCCCGTTCAAAAAAGGCCCCCAAAGGGGAAGAAAACAGCCCCGGACCCGGGACCTTGCTGGCCCCCCCGTAAAATCCGGGCCCCAAAACTGCCTGGAAAAGCTTCCTTTTCCAGGAGCGGGAAGGGAAACGTTGGGCCTTTTCCTCAGCCCCTGGCGCCATCTTTTCCTCACAAAGCAGAGCCCCCGGGGGCAGAAAAATGAGCTCGGCACATTCCATCGCCGGTCGGGGGGAAAAAGCTGGGAAGGAATAAAAACCTCCAAAAAGGTCCAGTCAGCAGGGGAAAAAGCTCCGGTCAAATCTGCCCCCCGGCCCCCCCCCACTCGGGCACCATGAGGCGACCGCCCCTCTTAGTGACAAACCCCCGGCCAGCCATAAAAGGCCCCGGGAAAGGCGCCTCTTTCACCCCTGCTCCAAGGAAGGGGGGAAAAACAGGGCTCGACCCCAACAGGTAAAAAGGGGGGAGCCGCGAACACCAGGGGGCAAATAAATGCGGGATTTCTGTTCCCCCCTCCTTAGGGCCCCCTGACCCGCTGTATACACGGGGCCTGTCTTTTAAAAGGGGGAGCCCCTTTGCAGAAATTCCCGGGTGGGTTTCCCCCGATCCCGGGCCCCACCCCGGGTCACCCTGAAAGCAGGGGGTCCCCCGGGGGGGCAACCATACTCCCCCCACCTCTCTGAAAGGACCCGGCCCAGTGGACTTTTTCCCCATCTGAAAAAATTCATATATTCACCCCATGCAGGCACCCGGGGAAACACCCAGCCATGAACCCCACACTCAGGGCCCCAAAGGGGCACAGAAAAATACAAACTCCTTCGCCCCCTCGTCCCGTGGGGTACTGTCAGGGGGTTTTCCCCGGGGTCTTTTTTCCCCCTTCTTTGGCCCCAGGACCGAAACCCTCATGCAAGGGGCCCCGACGCTCCTGAATTTTCAAAGGGATCAAAAAAATGCGTTCAGGGCCCACCCAAAATACCAATGTCACATGGTCTCATTTTCTTCAACTATTGTCGACCAGGGGGAGGGTTTTTCAAAAATCTTAAAATCTGAAGTAAAAAGAGGGTGCAAACGGGGATTGCCTCTCGCGGGGGAAAATTACTCATTTGGCAGGGAGAGTGGGTTCCCCTTTTTGAGGGGCCCTGAAAATTTTTCGAAAATTTTTATTGATTTGCACCCAACCCCTCGCCGCAAAAAGGTCATAAAACCGAGACCTTGGCAGCCCCTGGGAAAGGACCTTTTTGGGCAAAAGGGGGGCTGAAAAAACATTCGGGTCCCGGGGGCCTCCCTTAAACCGTGAGTTTACGTTTAACCTTTTCCTTTTGGGAAATTTTCGACCATTTTTAAAGAGGGCCTATTTTGCTGGACAGAGCCTATTGGGGGGGTCCACCCAAGGGGTCCCCAAACCCCCTTTTCCCCCGGGAACCCAAAATGCTGTGTCCACACGTCACCCCTTTTAAAAAACTATAATTTTCAAAGGTAGGGGGCCCAAACCTCAATTTGGGGTTTGAAGGGACGCCGATTTCCCAAATATTCCAGATCTTTCCTTTTGGGGCACTCTGCAAAAGAAAACGTCTTCGAACCCGCTTTATCCCCTGTAATCAAGGAAAATTTAGGGTTCCCCCCCCATAATTGGGGCTTCCCCTTTGCTCTCACGCTCGCCAAAAGGAAAGGTCGTTCAATTATGCTTTGGGGAAATTTATGGGACATACAACCTTTCTGCGAATCCTTACAAATACCCGTTTCCCCGGGTCCTCGATTTGGGGCTTGGAGGCCCCCTTTTACCCCACCATTACCTTTTGTGGCAGGCACCGCAACAGAAGAGGAGGGGACCAACGGGCCCAAGCCCCGGGAGGGGGAAAGACTCCCTCGCCCACCCCGCTAAGCGGGTCCCCCATCCTTCTGGGGCTGTTGAGTATAAAACTCCCCCTTTTCGGGGATTCTGTTTTTGTGATTAAAAAATTAAGGGGGTTATGTTGTATAGCTCTCAGCCACTTATCCCGGGTTTTTGGTCAAATGTACATAAACATTTTTTTTTTTTTGGTTTTCCCTTTTTTTCTCCATGTGTATATTCGTTTTACTGTTCTCCCTTTTCAGTCTAGGTTCTCGTATTGACCCCCGCTCTCTTGGTTTACCTCTGGGGCAGGGGCGTTTTTTTGGGGCCCACTGCCTTGGAGCCCAAGTTCAGAGGGGTGGGCGTGGGTTCCCCGGGGGTGGTGGGTTTGGGGGCGGGGGGATTTTCCCCCTGGCTCCTTCTTCAAACTTCCTTTTTTTTTTTTTGTTTTTGAAAGGGCCGTCTGGGGAAACCCCCTGTTTTTCCCCCCTTTCCCCCTCCCGGAATTATGTTTATTCCCCGCCTTAAAATATCTTATCTGGGTTTCTAAATTCCTTTTGGGTTTGGGGATTTCTGGGTTTTTGTATTTGTGTTTCCTTTTCCCGGTGTTTTGTTTTCCTAGTGTTCCTCCCTTCTTCTGTGGTTCCCAAATGGGAAATTTGCGTTACTTTTAATGTTTTAAATGCCTGAAATCCAAAGTGAAGCACCGCCCCACTTTCATTGGGGGTTGCGTGCTCTAAGGGAGAGTTTCCTTTGGTTTAGGAGAATCATCTTTTTTTTAGGGGTTTTCCCACAAAATTTTTTTTAAAACTTCCTTTTAGTGGGGGTTTTGTCTGCCTTTCCGTGGCCGGGAAAAAAACTGGTGCAGCATCCTATCTCGGGGAAAAATTTCCTTTTAGGTTGGTTTGTTCTGAAAATTTGACCCCCCCGGGGCGCCCTTTGTGGATTTAACAGGGGTTTGCTTCATGGTTCCCCCCATTAACATTATCAATGTTTATGGGCCCAAAAACGGGCTAAAGGGCGCTTTCTTCCAGGGGTTTTTACCCAAACTTCCCGGCTCCCCCCGGGGGCCTTATTGATTGGGTGGGGATTTTAACATGGTTTTTTCCCCCCAAACGACCGACATTTGTTGGGGGAAAACCACCCCTAAAGGGGTGCTGGGAAGCTTCCCGGGGGCTCCGTAAAAAATAATTAGAAAACATGGATTGATGATCTCTGGGGATCAAAAATTCCCCCCCCCTGACAAATCCTTTCCCCTTTTTTCCCCCTAACCGCTTTAAAGCATTCTGTCGGAATTTTTTTTTGGAATACCCCAATTTTGGGATAAAGGGGGAATGCTTAAAAAATTTAATCCATTTTCGTATAATTTATGCAAACCCCCTCATCCCCCCTCCTGAGGTCTGGAGTCCCCCAAATCACGATCCTCCCCTGGCGGGTTTTTGGGAAACCCCCCCCCCCCCCCCCCCCAAATTCCCCCCCCCCCCCCCCCCTCCCCCCCCCCCCCCCCCCCCCCCGTTACCCCCCCCCCCCCCCCCCCCCCCCCCCCCCCCCGGACCCCGCCCCCCCCCCCCCCCCCCCAAACCAGAGAAGAAATTAAAAATAAACCCTCATTAATTTTTTCAAAATTTTAAAAAAAGGGACTGTTCCCCCCTTACTCCCAAACCCTTTTGGGGGGCCCTTTAAAGGGGGCATAAGGGGCCTTGTTTAACTCTGGGGTCTAGGGTCCGGGAAAGGGCTAAAAGGAACAAACAAGGGCGGGTTAAGGAAGCCTTTGGGTGTTGTAGGGCTAAGAAAGTTGGGTAGGTCGAAAACCCTTTGGGAATTTTCCCATCTTTTGTTAAGGGCCGGTCCTGTCTCAAAAACCGGGCCTTTAAACGGGTGGGGGAAACTACTGCTATACTCGAAGCAGATATACTATGAGATTGGCAACAAGGCACCCTTCTTGCTAGACAACTGAGGGACAGGAAGGTTAGTTCAACCTCACAAGCCCTGAGGTGCGCTGATGGCACGCTAAGTTATGACCCTAAAGTTATGGGGGAGGTCTTCCATCAATTCTTTGCTAAGCTATATTCCTTGCCCCAGGATCCCCAGGCTGGAACAGTAGCTTTTGAGTCATTACTTACGGATTTTCTGAGCTCATGCTCCCTTCCGCGCCTCTCTGAGGAAGCGGCGGCGGCGCTTAATTCGCCTATTGAGGCCGAAGAATTATTAGGTGTAATCAAAGATCTTCCTAAGGGTAAAGCCCCTGGCCCAGATGGGTATTCCTACTCTTATTATAAGACCTTCTCCCATGAACTGACGCCTCATATGCTCTCGGTTTTCAATGTTTTTTTGGGGGGTGACAACATACCATGCTCCATGTCCCACTCTTACCTAACCCTAATACCCAAACCGGGTTAAGACCCGTCAGACTGTGCAAGTTACAGGCCCATTGCCCTATTAAATTCGGACATAAAAATTTTCTCTAAGCTACAGGCTAACAGGCTGGGCTATTGGCTCCCACAGTTGGTCCATAAAGACCAAGTAGGATTTGTACCGTGCTGTCAAGAGGGGGACAATACTAGAAGGGCCATTGATATCATTGAAGTCATCAATAGTGTTGAGCGATTTTTATCGACAAAGTTGAAATCGGCAAGGTTTTTATGGTGATCGAAATTTCCAGATCATGCGATAATTAAGGTTAAAATCTGAGCATCATCTATTAAGATCGCGCATTTTTCGGCGCTTCCTGTAATTTTGGCGGCCCGCAAATCAGATTACAGAATAGAGCAGGTGAGATGTGTGTGCGACGTCATGACTGGGATGTGTATGGTTGCGATTGGCTGGAAAAATCACATGACCTCGTTTTACATAGAACAGCGTTTCCTGTTTCAGCCTCAGTGTCTCTCAGCGTCTCATAGGGATAGGACCTGCGCTCTGCCTGTGGCCAACAGCTCAGTGAAATTAGTCTATTTCTGCACAGAGAAACCTCTACTATTAGCTGTGATCCTTCCAATTTAGTTAGATTAGAGATTTGAAGATTTTATGTAGTTAGCTAGAGAATTTTAAAGCAGCATCTACCGCTGTAAATTCACGGGGGTGAGCGGGAGGGGGGGGGGGCCCGCGGGCGAACACAGACAAGCTCTATCTATAAAGAACACTGGATAAAGTTCACCAAGACTTAGTGTAGACATTGTAGTGGAATATCTTTATTATTAACAGTTTGCTAGTGAAATATTTCCTGGATATTGGGGCAGCCTGAACTTTTTATTGGTTTACACATCATTTCTAGTAACTGCAGGTCTCTTGTTAGCTGCAAACTCCACTTTTATTATCAGTATACATTTCAGATAGGTGTTCATTTTCAATTTTACCATTACACCTGTGACTGTTGATATATCCACCTTGCACTTAAATTACAATACAGCAATTTGTAGTCAGCACAGGTTGTTTGTTGCCAAAAATCCCGTGTATGTACGAAAACATCACAATTACGTGTTTTTTGATTTTTGCGCACCCAGCATTGTTCCTTGATGCAGCATCCACGTAAATCTTAAAACAGCAATTCTATATTCACCACAGGTGAATTAAAAGGGTGCAAAAAATACCGTTTATTATACCAAAACATAACATTTAACGTGTTTTTTGACTTTTGCGCACCCAGCATTGTTCTTGACGCAGCAGCTACGTAAATCTTAAAAACAGCAATTCTATATTCACCACAGTGAATTAAAAAGGTGCAAAAAATACCGTTTTATTATACCAAAACATAACAGTTACGTGTTTTTTGACTTTGCGCACCCAGCATTGTTCATTAAAGCAGCATTACGTAAATCTTAAAACAGCAATTCTATAGTCCCACAGGTGAATTGAAGGTGCAAAAAATACCGTGTTTATACGAAAACATAACAGATACAGACTTTAACAGACTCCTTTTCCCGGCACTTTTTAATTGGGGGTCAGACAGGTTCAATGGTCATTCTGCGGTCCAGGACAGGTTATATTTCAATGTCCAGTGAAACTAAAATGGTGGTTGAAAGGGACTCCTTTTTGCGGCACTTTTTAAATTTGGGGGTCATGCAGGTTTGGGGCTCATGCTGCGTTCCAGGACAGGGATATTCAATGTCCAGTTCAAGTAACATGATGGTTCAAATCATACTGCCTTCTGGCACTTTTTATTTGTGGGTGATGCAGGTTTAAGGTCAGGCTGTGGTACAAGACAGGGATAGTGAATGGTCTGTGACTTTTTTTCTGTGACTTTTATAACCTAAGTGTGTTGCCTAAGATGTAGCATGTATCCATTTGACTGTGTTGGTTGTTAATTACACCTACTCAAGCCTTGTGTGCGTGTAATAATGAAGGTGTTGTTGCTTCCCATAGACTTTAATGGTAATCGCTCATAATCGATGCTCACTATCGAAAAACCTTATCGATAGCGGGCCGACTATCGACTATCGCTCGATCTCGATAGCCAACGCAATCGCTCAACACTAGTCATCAACTTACAGCATAAAGAAGCGCTGCTGCTTAGCCTTGAGGCGGAAAAGGCCTTTGATCACCTCAGTTGGCCTTTTATGTTGGAAACTCTTCGATCCTTTTGCATAATGGGCAATTTTTTGCAGGCTATCTGTGGCCTATATTCATCCCCGTCTGCTTCTATTAAATTGCCACATGTGACCACTAGAGCTTTTAACATCCATAATGGCACGCGTCAAAGCTGCCTTTTATCCCCCTTACTCTTCAAACTTTGTATGGAGCCCCTTGCCTCTAAAATTCGATCTCATCCCTCCATCTCCGGGGTTTGGGTTAGAGAGAGGGACTTCAAAATATCTGTTTGCAGATGACGTGCTCTTTTCCTTAACTGATCTGAACGCTTCTCTCTCTGGTTTGACTACCCTTCTAAAGGAGTTTGGGAGGCTCTCTGGCTTTAAGGTGAACACCTCCAAAACTGAGGCCCTACCTCTTAATGTTGGACCTGATACCCTGAGGACACTCCAAAGTCAGTTCAAATACCAGTGGCAAACTTCCTTGCTCAAATACCTGGGTTTCCACCTGACTTTCCACTACAAGACCCTATGCCAAGCCAACTTTCCCCTCCTGTTCCAGGAAATTCGGGCCCTGTTGTATAAATGGCATTCGCATCCCATATCCCTTTTCGGCCGTATAGCCTCGGTCAAAATGACGATCCTTCCCAAACTTCTGTATCTTTTTGAGACGTTACCAGTAGCAGTTCCCTTGGGGGTGTTGAAGTCTTTGCAGGCAACAATTCTTAAGTTCATATGGGCACATGGGCGTCATAGAGTAGCCAAGGGAGTGTTGATGATGAGTAAAGCTAGAGGAGGCTTAGCTGCCCCTGATGTTCTGAAATATTATTGGGCAGCTCACCTGTGCATTATACCAGCCTGGTCCACTCTTCCAGCCTATTCCAAATGGATGGAAATTGAAAAACTGTGGCTAGCTCCCTACCATCCCAAAATGTTCCTCTGGCATAACAAGGAGATTAAATACCCTAGAATCTTGCTGGGTCCAATAGCATTTACTAGATCCATATGGAAGACATGCCAAGCTAGGTTTTCTTTGGCTTCGGCGTTGTCATCTATGTCCTCATTTCTCTACACGCCCCTATTGCCAGCCAGCAGTACCAGTGCATTTGTTACCCCGTGGCAAAAAAACAGCCTATTCTGGTTTGCGGACATTACCCACTTTCGGGATAGGAATCTCATCCCGTTCCCAGATCTTCGGGATAGGTGTGATCTCCCTTCCCGGGCGCAGTTCCCCTAACTACAGATTAAACACTTGATGCACACTTTAACAGGAGGTGCGCCCTTCTCGATCCCAACTACCTTTGAAAGGTTGTGCAAGTCGAGTTGGTCATCCAAGGGCCTAATCTCGGCTATTTATCGCATTATTAATGATCCTCCCCTGGATTCTGAGTTCTATCATCCATATATGTATAAATGGGAGGCTTTTTTGGGTAGAAGACTTCCTTATCATATGTGGCAGACTATCTGGCACAGGGCAGCCAAATCCTCGACTTGCACCGCTTACAAAGAGAACCAATACAAGATTCTGATGCATTGGTACCTGTAACGGGTTGCGCCGCGGTCCGTGGTTCGGACCGCGGTCGCACCCGCGTTCCCCGCGGCGGGTCCCCGGCGGGGACGGGGGGCCCCGCGGACCGCACTGCCGGTCGTGGCGCCACCCGTCCCATCCACTCACCTGGCCTCGCTCCCGTCTGGTCCTCGTCCCCTGCCAGCCGGAATGCGCGTGCGCGCCCCCTAGCGCGTGCGCGCGCGCGTTCACATACATTTAAAGGGACAGTGCGCCGGTAATTGGGTAATTGCCGGGCGCTGTCCCTATATAAGTTTTGCACCCACGTCACTTCCCTGCTGGATCTATGTTGCCTCGTGCCTTAGCTAAAGCGTTCCCTAAGTGTGTTCTCGCCCTACCGTGTACCAGACCTCTTGCTACGTTTCCCGACTCCGAACCTCTGCCGCCTGCCCTGACCTTCCTGCCTGTCCACGACCACGAAACCATTTGCCGCCTGCCCTGACCTTCTGCTGCCCACGACTACGATTCCCGGACTACGCTTCTGTACCTCGCTGCACCTCGGCCGCCACCGCAAGCAAGTCACATCAGGGGGGACGACCTGGTAGCCACACGCCGCAGCAAGTCCATCCCGCTTTGCGGCGGGCTCTGGTGAAAACCGGGGGCTACTTAGATTCCGTTCCCTGGCGTGGCTTAACTATCATCGCTTGCGGTGGTCCGGCGGATCCACTACCCAGCCGTTACAGTACCATACCCCAGAATTGCTGCATAGGTTCAATCCGCAACTCTCAGGGGCGTGTTGGCAGTGTGGGGCCACTCCAGGCTCCCTCACTCATATTTTTTGGGACTGCTCTCTCATTCAGGGATATTGGTCACAAGTTAATGAGGTTATTTCTGGAGTTTTCGGACAGAAGATTTCCATGGATCCCCTAACCTTCCTCCTAAATGTCCCCCCAAAAGGCTTCCACAAGAGCCTTGAAATTACTTCTCCATCTTCTAATTGCTGCTAAATGTTTGATCTCGGCCTTCTGGAAGCAGACGCAGCCACCGTCGCTCCATGACTTCCAAACGCGGATCTGTGAAATACAACGCATAGAGCGCCTCACTTCCCTCGTACATGATAATCCGGACTCTTATGATGCAATCTGGGAGCCCTGGGTTGCATACTGGTCCTTACAGTCATCTTAAGACCCATGTAATCCCCCTCCTCTTTCCTTCTTTCCTTATGTGTCGTCCCCCGTATCTGTGTCTAGTCCAGTGTTTAGAATGTTATGTATGTCTGGTACTAGTTTCACCCACTGATTTTATTGTATCAGCATATTTTTGTTTCTTTTGTTGTTTTTGTTATGTCGATTACTGGCATATATTGCCCTTATCAAAGGTGTTTCAGTTCTTCTTAATGATGTTCAATACGACAAGATATGCCTTATTCTTATATGTTATGTACACAATCTTTATTCAATGACATTGCATTTTGTATTTGGCTTCTTCTGTGCTGTTCTCAACTGCATACTTTGTATGTATCATTTATTTAAAAAAAATGTTAATAAAGACACAGTTATACAAAAAAAAGAGCGTAGGACTTCCGTATGCTGGGGTGACCGACCAGAAGAGAACTATGCCCCCATTCCAGAATTTTTCTCCTGAGTGCTGGACGTACGTAGGTTTTGCCCGGTGGGACACTACGAAGATCTGCTGGAGCCATGTGGACCAGCCGTTCAGGGGCAATGATGTGCTGAGATAATGGTTCTTCTCCAGCAATGTCAGAAGCACTGGATAGGGCATTCGCCTTGACATTTTTCTCGGCTGGATGGAAGTGGATCTTGAAGTCAAAATGGGAGAAAAAGAGGGACCACCTGGCCCGGCGAGGATTTAAACGTTGGACCGTCTGGAGGTACTTGAGGTTATTGTGGTCAGTGAAGACGTCAAATGGGTGTTGAGCTCCCTCCAGTAGATGTCGTCATTCCTGCAGAGCCAATTTGATGGCCAACAGCTCCCGATCTCCAATGGCATAATTACGTTCCGCCAGTGAGAAGGTCTTGGAAAAGAAATCGCATGTGGGCGTCTTGCCTTTGGGGCCCTTCTGAGTAAGGACCGCCCCCGCTCCCACAGACGAGGCATCCACCTCTAGGCAGAAGGGTCTCTCCGGATCAGGACGGACCAAGATAGGTGAGGGGAAAAAGCAGTCTTCAGTTCGGAGAATGCTTCCTCGGCTGTCGGTGGCCAACATCTCGGATTAGCGTTTTCCTCGTGAGAACCACGATGGGAGCCACCAGTGTGGATAAATGGGGAATGAATTGACGGTAGTTATTGGCAAACCCCAGGAAGCGTTGTATCGGCCATATAGCCTCGGTCAAAATGACGATCCTTCCCAAACTTCTGTATCTTTTTGAGACGTTACCAGTAGCTGTTCCCTTGGGGGTGTTGAAGTCTTTGCAGGCAACAATTCTTAAGTTCATATGGGCACATGGGCGTCATAGAGTAGCCAAGGGAGTGTTGATGATGAGTAAAGCTAGAGGAGGCTTAGCTGCCCCTGATGTTCTGAAATATTATTGGGCAGCTCACCTGTGCATTATACCAGCCTGGTCCACTCTTCCAGCCTATTCCAAATGGATGGAAATTGAAATACTGTGGCTAGCTCCCTACCATCCCAACATGTTCCTCTGGCATAACAAGGAGATTAAATACCCTGAAATCTTGCTGGGTCCAATAGCATTTACTAGATCCATATGGAAGACATGCCAAGCTAGGTTTTCTTTGGCTTCGGTGTTGTCATCTATGTCCTCATTTCTCTACACGCCCCCATTGCCCGCCAGCAGTACCAGTGAAATTTTTTACCCCGTGGGAAAAAACAGCCTATTCCGGTATGCGGACATTACCCACTTTCGGGATAGGAATCTCTTTCCCCTTCCCCGGTCTTCGGAATAGGGGTAATCTCCTTCCGGGCGCAGTTCCCCCATCTACAGATTAAACACTTGTGCACACTTTAACAGGAGGGGCGCCCTTCTCGATCCCAACTACCTTTGAAAGGGTTTTGCAAGTGAGTTGGTCATCCCAAGGGCCTAATCTCGGCTATTTATAGCATTATTAATGATCCTCCCCTGGATTCTGAGTTCTATCATCCATTTATAGTATAAATGGGGGGCTTTTTTTTGGGGTAGAAAAAACTTCCTTATCAATGTGGCGGGACTATCTGGCCCCAGGGACCCAAAAACCCTTTGGACTTTTGCACCCCCTTAAAAAGAGAACCAAATTACAAGTTTTCTGATGCATTGGAACCATCCCCCCAAGAATTGCTCCTAGGTTCAACCCCAAAACTCCCCGGGGGGTTTTTGGCGGTGGGGGGCCATTTAAAGGCTCCCTCACTCATTTTTTTGGTTGCTCTTTTATTCAGGGATATTGGCCACAAGTAGTTTTGGGAGCGATTTTTATCAAAAAAAAGTTAAAAATCGGCAAGGTTTTTATGGGAAAACAAAATTTGTTCAGATCTTTGTGAAAATTAAAGGTTTTAAAAATCTGTGCATCATCTTTTAAAAGATCGAAACCTTTTTCGGCGCTTCCTAAAAATTTTGGGGGCCCCCCCCAAATTTTCGGGATTACAGAATAACAGGGTGAGATTTTTGTGTGCGACGTCATAAACGGGGATGTGTATGGTTGCGATTGGCTTTAAAAAACACATGACCTCGTATTCATAGAAAGCGTTTCCTGTTCGGGCCTTTAAAAGGTGTCTCTCAGGTCTCATAGGAATGGGACGGGGCGCCCCGCCGGTGCCAAAAACAACTCAGCAAAAATTAGTCTTTTTTCCCTCCCACAGAGAAACCTTTTACTATTAGCTGGGGATCCTTCCAATTTGGGATTAGAGTTTTTAAAAATTTTATGTAGTTAGCAGAAAATTTTAAAAAAGAAAGCATCTACCGCTGAAAAGTAAACAGGGGGAGGGGGGGGGGGGGGGCCCCGGGGGCGAACACAGGGCAAGCTCTATCTATAAAAAAACACGGGATTAAAGTAAACCAAACTTAGTGTAAAATTTGGGCACTGAAATTTATCTTTATTATTAACAGTTTGCAAATTAAAAATTTTTCCCTGGTTTAATTGGGCACCCTAAAATTATTTTGGGATACACATTTTTTCTAGTAACTGCGGTTTCCCCCTTTGTTAGGGGGGCAAAACTCCATTTTTTATTATCAATACATTCAGATAGGTTTTTAAATTTTCAATTTTACTCATTTCACCTGGGTTGATATATCCACCTTCGTTAAATTAAAAATCCAAAAAAAATTTTTTGGTAGTCACCCACAGGTTTTTTTGTTGCCAAAAATAAAGTGTATGATACAAAAACATAACAGAACGTTTTTTTTAAACTTTTGCGCCCCACCTTTGTTCATTGCGCAGCATCCATGAAAATTTTTAAAAAACAGAAATTCTTTTATTACCACAGGTAAATTTGAAAGGTGCAAAAAATACCGTGTATTATACGAAAACAAACAGATCTTTTTTTTTTGACTTTTGCGCTCCCAACTTTTTTCATTGACGCGGGCAATCCAGGGAAATTTAAAACAGAAATTCTTTTATCCCCACAGGTGAATTAAAAAGGTGAAAAAAATACCGTGTTTTTATACAAAAACATAAAATACGTTTTTTTTTTTGATTTTTGCGCCCCGGGCTTTTTTCATTGGCACTTCCAAAATCTTAAAACAAAATTTTCATAGTCACCCCCGGGTAAAATTAAAAAGGTCAAAAAATACTGTGTATTATAAAAAAACATAAAAAGATACTTTTTTTTGATTTTTGCGCACCCAGCTTTGTTCATTGATGAAACCTCTACGTAAATCTTAAAAAGAAATTTATAGTAAACCACGGGTAAATTTGAAAAGGTTTTGAAAAAAAATACCGGTATTAACAAAAAACTTTAACAATACGTTTTTTTTGACTTTTGCCACCCAGCTTTGTTCATTGACGTAGTTTTCCACGTAAATTTTAAAAACAGCAATTCTATAGTCACCACGGGTTTAAATTTTAAAAGGGGAAAAAAATTCCGTGTATTATACAAAAAAAAAACAGATACTGTTTTTTGATTTTTGCCCAGCCCAGATTTTTTGATAGACACCTTGCAAAAAAAAATTTTGAATCCACAATTTTTTTTTAAATTAGGGGAAATTTGAGATTAGTTTTGTGTTTTTCCCGTTTTTTTTATAAGAGTTTTTCCCCAAAACTATTCCATCCCCTTCTCAAAATTTTTTTTTTTTCTGAACAGGGAGCGAAATCCCAGGGGGAAAAGCAGCAAAGAGGGGGTTAGCACAGGGAGGTTAGAGGTACGGGGGAGAAAGGGCCCCTTCCAGTCGGGCGAAAACCCATCATCCCCAGCGGATCGTAATTTGGCGGGCCCCAACGGGGCCGGGAAATGCTGGGGGGGGGGCCCTGTGAATCTAATTAACAACCCCTCGTCAAATCTGCCCTAAGGGGTTAATGCAACCGGCTCTAGAGTTTACCCCCTGGGTCCCCCCAGCCCAGGGCCCAAAAATTCCCATCATCAGCATCATCAGCATCCTTCCAACATGAAGCACCCAAATGTCAACTCGTGTACCCCCCACTGTGGTTTAATCCATTGTCTGAAGAACCTCTTTGATGAAAAAAATGGGGTTGGGGGTCAGAAGCAGGGTTAAAAGATCAAGGGGATGATTTAGTCTCCCTCTGACCCCTTTTATGTTTCCCAAAAAAAAGGGAAAGGTAAAGGGGGAACCCCCGGGTCAATCGCAAAAAATCCCGGGGGGGGTGGGCAAGCCTTCCCCAGTTCCCCTTCCCCTTTTTAGCCCCCCCAGCTTTGGATCCCAGAAAGTCGGGAAACGCCCAAATTAACCTTTTTTGGGATGATGATGATGAAAAAGGGAACATTGGGGACCCATCCTGGCTTTTCCGCAAAATTTGCGCGACCCGTTTTCATCAGTGGAGAGGAGGAAGACGATGGGGAAAAGTTCAATACGGGCCCCGCCACAAAAAGGGGGAAGGGGGTCCCCCAGAAGTCCCCCTGATTTTTCCCCCCAAGCCAAAAGGTTTCACCGCAAACCCCCGCTCCTCGCTTATCGCCAAAAAAAGGCCCCGGACCTCTAAACCTCCCCCCTTTTTTAACCAAGCCCGGGTTTCACCAAGCGATTCATATGCCCCCCTTTTGGAAATTAAAACGCAAAGTTAGGGCAAGAACCTTAAGTGGTTAACCACCCCCAACATTTTTTTTGTCACCCCAGCGAATGCATGGTTGAAATGGGGGGAAAAATTGGGCCCAAAAAAAAGGCCAGACCCCGTTTGGCCGGGCCTCCAACCACTGTCACTTCCCCCTGTCTTTTCCCTCCCCCTCCTCCGCCCCCCCCAAGGGTTTCCCTCACCCTCCCATGTCCTCAGAGTCATGATAAGGGATAAGCCTCCCAGCTTCAGCCTCCCAACCGTCGCCCGAGTCCCAAACCAGCACTACCAGAGCCCCATCCAAACCCCTTTTTTCCTTTTCCGCCATTTGACAAACCTCCAGCCGTACAGGGGCCCATATAGCCACCACCTTCGGCTTCCATTTTTGGGGGGGGCAGAAGAAAAATTTTAAACCCCAAAACCATCCCAAAGCCAAAACCCTAAAATGTCCCCTTTCCCAAAGGCCCTTTTGCCCTTTGGAAATGTTCCCTTTTCCGTCGGGTGGACAAAGAGGGGTTTCCGCCACGTCATGGCCCTCGCCTGCCCCCAATACCGGGATGCCGACAGGAAATTTCTTTGCCAAAAACCCCTCCCTCCCCCTGGCCACCCCACGTGCCCATCTAAAATTTCAAGCGCGTTGTCTGATCTGTGTCCGGAAAAGTCCATCCTCCCCCCGACAAAGGGACTATAAGCAGGGCCCCAAGGGCCCGTTTTTAATCCCCTGTGACACCCTCGGGGGTTGAGCGGGTGGATGCCCTTCCGGGGGACGGTCCCCCCTCTGGGCCCCCTGGGCGCACGCTCTTCAAAACCGCGGGGAGGGTCAGGGTTTTTCCCCCAAGGTCCTCGGGTTTGGCATCACGTGCCCAGAGACCCCGGGCCCCGTGTTAAAATTTAACTGCCTTGGGGGCCCGTCCACACACAGGCGGGAAATGGGGAAAAGGCCCTCTCCGCAACAGACAGAGGGGCGGGCCCTGGGTGACAAAAAACCCCTTGAGCCAGGCAAGGTGGTGTGCGATAACGGGCCGGAAATCTCCCGGGCCCCCCCCCTTAAGATGGGTAGGCTGGAGAAATTCCTTTTGCCTGGCACATGTATAAACCCTTGCCCGTCCAAAAAATTTCAAAAGAGTTTACTGGGTTGGACTCCCCTCCCTTAAAAAAAAGGCCCCCGAGGTCTGAGTTCGCACTTCCCCCCTTCGCCACCCTCCCTTTTCGTCCCCCCCGGGCCCTGCTTTTGCAGCGTCAGCTGGGCCCTCCCCTTTAAACCCGTCTCATTGTTGACGTGGAAAACACGCGGGAAATTTCCACCCCCCACACCCCTCCACAAATTGTGGGGCAGAAACAATGCCATTACGCATTACGAAGTGACACTTTCCTGACAAGAAAGGGGTAGGGACCTCGAGGTGTTGACCACCAAGAGGGGAAAGGCAGGTGAAAGAGCCCCTCCCACCATCCTTGCCTTTTTTGAAGAAAGCCCCCAAAAAATGGTTTTGTTGGCGGCCCATCCCTTGTCCCGCATGAGCATTGTGGTGATCTTAGTTCTGGAACGATCGTTGGACACCCCTGGGAAAAATCAGGGCCCCCGCCAGGACGGAGGAAAGGAAAACGGGGCACAGATTTCGGACACGGAGCCTTTCTCACCGTCGAATTTCCCCAAAAACCCGACAGTTTTCCCCAATTTTATCCTTTTTTTTCATTTGGCATTGGTTTTTTTTTTTTTTTTTTTTTTTTTTTTTTTTTTCCCGGTTCCAGAGCTAGTGCAAGGCGGCACCCCCAGCCCTCTCAGTGTGCATCATCTGAGGAAATCAGGGCTGTGTTTTAAGCTGGGGGTGCTGGAGAAAACGGAGGGGGAGGGGGAGGAGGGGGAGGGGATTCCAGACAACCCAGTCCCCGCCTTGGAAAGAGGTTGGGGGGAATTTGAGGCAGATGAAAGATTTATTTGCTAGTGGCCCCCCCAACCCAGAGGCTTGGGAAATCAAGGCTCCATCTCTCACATGAGTGCTTGGAAAGCTCCATATCCTTTCCCAAAAAGATCCTTCCCCCTTTAAAGGGCCCTCAAAATGAAAAACAGTTACTGGGTGGCCAACCCCCTGGATCCCCGGGGAACAAAACAAAAACCCCAGCACTTTTTCCCTTTCCAAAACCACCCCCCAAAAAGAGATAAAACTCCCGGAAATTTGGGGAAACCCTTTTGAAATTTATCAACTGGAGAAAATCTGTTGCGTCTGGCCTTCACGTTCTTCAAATGTCACGGTGGAAATTGGAAAGCCCCGACGGGGAAGCAGTTTTTTTAAAAAAAAAGGTGCCAAGTAAGGCCCTAGCCCGGGGCAACAGGGAAGGGGGGCCCGAAGCCCAATGGGTTTTTCCCTGGGCCCTTTTATTTAAAACCCCCCTCACCAACGCTTTCAATGCAGGCCCCCAGATTTCAACCCCAGAGACCAGCTTTTAAAATCATGGTGCAAAGACTATCTGGTCTCAACACCGATGTTTTTGTATGTGGGTTTCCGGGCCCAATAAATTCTGGGTATCCAAAATGCCCTGAAAGGCCCCGAGCTGGGGTCCCACGCCCTTAAAAAGGTGTTGTCCTGCCCCCAGCCAGCGTCATATCTGAGCGGGCCCCTTTACACAGCCGGAGGAGTCATTACAGGGCAAAACCATCCGGTTTCCACAGAAAAATGTGGATCGTTTGAAAATTTTCACCCAAATGAATCAGGCATTTGGAAACTCTGATTTATGTTTTGGGCCCCCCTTGCCGAGGTCACCGATTAGTTGCTGGGCTAAATACAATTTTCCCCTCCAAACAAAAAATGGTTCCCCCCTTAAAAACTTATTTTTTAAAAAGATAAATTTTTTACCCGCCCCAAATTTTTTTTCTCAAATTTCCCCAAAAGTTCATTTTGCTGGGTTTTTCTGTGAAGACTAATAGGCACCAAGGTTTCATGACCCAAAAACCCTATTCTTTTTTTATCACCTTTTATCTTTAAATTTTTTACATTGTAATGGGGTTTTTTTGGGCTTTTTGCCTCACAATTTTTAAACAGTGGCTGAAAGGTCATATTTATAATTTTTTGGGGGCATGTTGCGTGACAAAAACAGCAAAAAATTTAAGGTCCTTGGAACAGAAAAAGTGGCTTCTAAGGGGCAAATTTTCCTTCACAATTTTTAAAAGTGGTGAAATTTATTTTTTATAAATTTTTTTGGGGTCATGTTGCTGTGAGATACAGCCCAAAAATCATGGTCCCCTTTTGGAACAGAAATGTTTTCCCCTTTTAAGTGGCCCTTTTTCCTTCACAATTTTTAAAATGGCTGGAAGTCAAAATTTTATAATTTTTTGGGTCATGCTGCTTTGAAATGCAAAAAAAATAACTACAGGTCCTATTCTAAAAAAATGGGTTTTTTCTAATGGGCATTTTTTTCACAAAAGGGCAGGATTTGGCCCCATGGGGCAAAGTTTTTAATTTTTGGGGGAAAATTTTTCCGGGCCCTTTCAGCTATTTCTACAGGGCATTTTTCCAAACATTTTTTTTTCTAACAGACATTTGTTTTCACAATTTTCCAAAGTGGCCCAAGGGTCATTTCTTTGAATTTTTGGAGGGATTTTTCTGTGGGCATGCCGCTTTTCTACAGGTCATATTTTTAAAAAATGTTGTTTCTAACAGACATTTGTTCCCTTTAAATGGTCAAGATTTTAAATCAAGGGTGAGGGTGTCAGAAAAAACGGGAATAGGTAGGACCACTGTTTTAAAGGACCCCATAAGCCCAAAAAGACTTTGTTTTTTTCAAGATCTTTTTAAATAGCTATCAAACCCCTTTTTTTGAGGACAACCCATTTAATTCAATTAAAAAAGAAAAAAAAAGACATGGTGGGGTTCCATCCGATTTTTAAAAAAGTTGGGTTTTTTAGAATTAAAGTACTAAAAAACTTGCATGTACAAAAAAAGCTGTTAAAAAAAAATTCTTTTGAAAATTTTAAAGAGAGGTACAGGAAAAAAAAGACCAGAAATTTGGTTTTTTCAGAGGACATGGAGTTTTGGAGAAAGGGCAGGGGAACAAATACAGAGACCATTTCCCCCCAACACGTTTAGTAAAAGGGGAAAAAAAAATGCCCAAAATAAAGGGCCCCCTGGGGTTTAAAAAGGGGCGTTACCACCATATTTTTCCCAAGTGAACTCCCAATTTGGGCCCCACTCATAAAGGGGGGGGCAAGGCCCTACCCAGGTATTGACTGTGTACTGGGAAGGCTGGGGTTCCCCACACTTTCCCCCTTCCGCACTCTCTTCACACGACAGTTTTTTGGTTTCTGCCCCCCTTTAGGGCCCTTTTTAAACCTGCGGGGTTAATAGATGGGACCCCCACCTGGGCTTCACCCCACCCCCTGTAAATTCCCGGGGCCCCCGGGTCAGCTGTTCCCCCCGGACAGGGATAGTCCAAAAAGTCCAGTGAAACTAAAAAGGGGGTTGAAAGACTCCTTTTTCCGGCCCCTTTTTAAATGTGGGGGCATGCAGGGTTTTGGGGGTCAGCTGTGGGCCCCGGGCAGGGGAAAGTCAAAGTCCAAATGAAACTAAAATGGGGGTTGAAAAACTCCTTTTTTTCCGGGACTTTTTAAATCTGGGGGTTTTTTGCAGGTTTGGGGCCCTGCTGTGGCCCCCGGCCCGGGGATAGTCCAAAAGTCCAGTGAAACTTAAAAAGGTGGTTTTAAAGATCCCCTTTTTCCCCCCGGCCCCTTTTTTAAAACTGGGGGTTTTCAGGTTTTGGGGCCCCCATGCTGTGGCCCAGGAAGGTATAGTCAATGTCCAGTTCCAACTAAAAATGGTGGTTTTAAAACTCCTTTTTTCGGCAAATTTTTAAATGTGGGGGGTTTATGCAGGTTTGGGGTCATGTTTTTTGGCCCAGGACAGGGTTTGTCAATGTCCAGTGAAAAATAAAATGTTGATTGAAAGAAATCCTTTTTTTTGGAACTTTTTAAAAGGGCGGGGTCATGCATTTTGGGGGGGTTTTTGGGGTCATGCTGTTGCCCAGGAAAAAGGTTTTAAATTTAAAGTCCATGAAACAAAATGGTGGTTGAAAGAAATCCTTTTTCCCACACTTTTTAAATTTTGGGGGTCAAGCCCGGTTTTGGGCTCATGCGTGGGCCCCGGGCAGGAAAAAGTCAATGTCCAGTTCAACTAAAATGGTGGTTAAAAGACTCCTTTTTCCCGGCACTTTTAAATCTGGGGGTCATGCAGGTTTGGGGCTCATGCTGCGTTCCAGGACAGGGATATTCAATGTCCAGTTCAAGTAAGATGATGGTTCAAATCATACTGCCTTCTGGCACTTTTTAATTTGTGGGTGATGCAGGTTTAAGGGTCATGCTGTGGTACAAGACAGGGATAGTGAATGGTGTGTGTTTTTTTTTCTGTGGCTTTTATAACCTATGTGTGTTGCCTAAGATGTAGCACACATCCATTTGATTGTTGTGGATGTTAATTCCAGCTTCTCCAGCCCTGTTTGGGTGTAAGAATGAAGGTGTTGTTGCTCTCCCATAGACTTTAATGGTCATCGCTCATAATCGACTGCTCACTATCGAAAAACCTTATCGATGGTGGCCGACTATCGACTATCGCCCGATGTCGATAGCCAACGCAATCGCTCAACACTAGTCACAAGTTAATGAGGTTATTTCTGGAGTTTTCGGACAGAAGATTTCCATGGATCCCCTAAACTTCCTCCTAAATGTCCCCCCAAAAGGCTTCCACAAGAAGGCCTCAAAATTACTTCTCCATCTTCTAACTGCTGCTAAATGTTTGATCTCGGCCTTCTGGAAGCAGACGCAGCCACCGTCGCTCCATGACTTCCAAACGCGGATCTGTGAAATACAACGCATAGAGCGCCTCACTTCCCTCGTACATGATAATCCGGACTCTTATGACGCAATCTGGGAGCCCTGGGTTGCATACTGGTCCTTACAGTCATTTTAAGACCCATGTAATCCCCCTCCTCTTTCCTTCTTTCCTTATGTGTCGTCCCCCGTATCTGTGTCTAGTCCAGTGTTTGGAATGTTATGTATGTCTGGTACTAGCTTCACCCACTGATTTTATTGTATCAGCATATTTTTGTTTCTTTTGATGTTTTTGTTATGTCGATTACTGGCATATATTGCCCTTATCAAAGGTGTTTCAGTTCTTCTTAATGATGTTCAATATGACAAGATATGCCTTTTTCTTATATGTTATGTACACAATCTTTATTCAATGACATTGCATTTTGTATTTGGCTTCTTCTGTGCTGTTCTCAACTGCATACTTTGTATGTATCATTTATTTAATTTTTTTTTTAATAAAGACACAGTTATACAAAAAAAAAAGAGCGTAGGACTTCCGTATGCTGGGGTGACCGGCCAGAAGAGAACTATGCCCCCATTCCAGAATTTTTCTCCTGAGTGCTGGACGTACGTAGGTTTTGCCCGGTGGGACACTACAAAGATCTGCTGGAGCCACGTGGACCAGCCGTTCAGGGGCAATGATGTGCTGAGATACTGGTTCTTCTCCGGCAATGTCAGAAGCACTGGAGAGGGCGTCCGCCTTGACATTTTTCTCGGCTGGACGGAAGTGGATCTTGAAGTCAAAACAGGAGAAAAAGAGGGACCACCTGGCCCGGCGAGGATTTAAACGTTGGACCGTCTGGAGGTACTTGAGGTTCTTGTGGTCAGTGAAGATGTCAAATGGGTGTCGAGCTCACTCCAGTAGATGTAGTCATTCCTGCAGAGCCAATTTGATGGCCAACAGCTCCCGATCTCCAATGGCATAATTACGTTCCGCTGGTGAGAAGGACTTGGAAAAGAAATCGCATGTCTACGTCTTGCCTTTGGGGCCCTTCTGAGTAAGGACCTCCCCCTCTCCCACAGTCGAGGCATCCACCTCTAGGCAGAAGGGTCTCTCCGGATCAGGACAGACCAAGATAGGTGAGGAGGAAAAAGCAGTCTTCAGTTCGGAGAATGCTTCCTCGGCTGCTGGTGGCCAACATCTCGGATTAGCATTTTCCTCGTCAGAACCACGATGGGAGCCACCAGCGTGGATAAATGGGGAATGAATTGACGGTAGTTATTGGCGAACCCCAGGAAGCATTGTATCACCTGAAGGCCAACAGGTCTTGGCCACTGCAGGATCGCAGAGAGTTTAGCTGGGTCCATCTGTAGACCCCGATCGGAGACTAAGTACCCGAGGAACGGAAGGCTGGCCTGGTGGAACCGACACTTCTCCAGCTTGGCATACAGTCGGTGGTTCCACAAACATCGCAGAACCTGGCACATCTGTACCCGATGAGACTGAATGTCTGGAGAAAAAATTAGGATATCGTTCAGATATACTATAACGCAGGTGTAAAGCAGGTCCTTGAAGACGTCATCGACGAATTCCTGAAATACAGCTGGGGAGTTGCATAGCCCAAAGGGCATCACGAGATATTCGAAATGCCCGTCACGAGTATTGAATGCCGTTTCCCACCCGTCCCCCTCTCGAATTCTGATAAGGTTGTAGGCCCCCCGTAGGTCCAACTTAGAAAACATCTTCACTCCCTGGAGTCGATCGAAGAGCTCAGAGATGAGCGGTAGGGGATAGCGATTCTTCACCGTGATTTTGTTTAGCCCTCTATAATCAATACATGGACGAAGTGAGCCATATTTTTTCTGTACAAAGAAGAACCCGGCACCTGCTTGAGAGGAGGATTTACGAATAAAACCTTTCTGTAAGTTCTCCTTAATATAGGCCGACACGGCCTGAGTCTCAGGTACAAACAGCGGGTAGACCCTTCCCCGCGGCAGGTTGGTACCAGGGAGGAAGTCATTCGGGCAGTCATGTGGCCGATGGGGCGGCAGCGTCTCAGCCTGTTTCTCCGAGAATACGTCCCCAAAGTCCTGGTACTCCACTGGCAGACCTGGCAGAGACTTGAAGGATGACTATTGAAAAGAGGTGGGCACCGGGCATGGTGCCACCAAACAGAGGCCCTGGCACTCTGTTCCCCAATGCAGGACCTCGCCTGTCTTCCAATCAAGCGTAGGGGCGTGATGTTGCAGCCAGAGTAGCCCCAACCGGATCGCCGAGGAAGCACGAGGCAGAACGTGAAAAGAGATTTTCTCCTTGTGCAAGACCCCTACACGTGGAGAGGGAGAATTAACACCTAGGGACGCCTCTCCTACAGCACATAGGTGCGAGCGTTTCCCGAGTGCTGGGGATGCTGCGGACAGCTTCTGCGGAAATGGTCTGGACTGGCGCAGTAGAGGCAAAGATTCTCCAGCCTGCGGCGGGACAGTTCTTCATCTGACAAGTGGGCCTGGTCCACCTGCATGGGTTCCTCGTTGAAGACCTGCGGAAGTGGCAGCGGAGGTCTCTGGAACACAGGGGCTAGATGAGGTAGTCGGCGAGGTCGTGCCGAGTCACCCCCTGCGAAGACCTCCGTCTCCCCAGAAACGCACGTCTATGTGAGGGGCCCAGTGGAAATTTCCCCCCCGGGGGAAGAGGGAAGACCTCGGGCTCCCCAAGTGTGTCCTTTAACCCTGCGGACAGACCTTTTTTGGGAATTGGGCGCAAGGGTGGGGCTTTCCAGGACAGCTCAGACCTAGAGTGAAAAAACTGGAAGCATAGTCACCTAGGGGGGAGTCCCCCTGATAAAAGGTTCAGCAGCCCCTTCTCCAGAAGACGCCCCGCGCTGGCTTCTCAAAAACGCTGCGGAATTAGGTGTAGGTCCACTGTAAAGGGGGTCTTTCCCGGGGTCCCAAAGGGGTGTTCCCCAAAACCAGGGCCTTTCCGGATAGCAACTCACCACAAACGCCACTCTTGCCCTTTCCCTTTGGGGTCGGCCATCATCCATGTGCATGGAACACTGGTTAAAAACCGCTGAAAAGCTTTGGGCCCCCGTCGAACTTGGGGGGTAATGGAGATGAAGCTTCGGGCCTACGGTTGCCAGAAGGACGGCAGGAGGCGATGGAATCACGGGAAGAAAAGGTTTGGGGCGCTGCTGGGATCCCAAGTGTTTGCATCATGGCAAAAGCTGGCCCTTTTGTGTGCCTGTTCCGATCTGTTTGCGACTGCTGGGAAACAATGGTCTAAATCCGCAAGCTTGGCGGGGCACCTTGGCGGGATCCATGGCTGGATCTAATTAACAGCTGGGTAGTGGATCCACTGGCCCCCGCAAGGGGTGGGCAACAACTGCGCCAGGGAGCAGGTCTCAATGTTCCCGGTTTTCACCAGAGCCCCCGCAAAGCGGGATGACTTGCTGTGGCGGGATTCTACCGGGTTGTTGCCCGACGCGGCGAGCTTGTGGTGGCGGCCGGGTGCAAAAGGTACAGAGTCGTAAACAAGACCTAGTTTTGTGGGCAGGGGGAAAGGTTGGGCGGGGCAGAGATTCGGAGTCGAAAATAGAAAGGGGGTCGGTTCCCGGTAAGGCAAGAACACACTTAAGGAACCTTTTTCTAAGGCAGAGGAACATGATCCCTCAGGGGGCGAACCAATATATAGGGGTTTGCGCCCCCCGGAATTAGCCAATTTTCCGGGGCGCTGGCCTTTAAATTTACAAGAACTGCCTTGGGCCCCTAATGAGGGGGGCCCCGCATGCCCCGGCCGGAGAGGGGGGAACAGGAACGGGTGTGGTGAGTACCCTGAGCGAGTGCGGCCGCGGCTCGTCCCGTGCCAGCGGCGCTACCCATCCCCGGCAGGCACCCCGAGGAGAGGGCACGGGTGCGCCCGTGGGCCGGAGCGTGGCACAACTCGCTACAGGCTGTATGTTGAGTTATTGAGGGTACACAAAATTTACACTGATATGTAAACTGTACATTGACTAATTTACATTGTACAAAATGCAAAATTTCATGTTTTTCGATGAAAAGGGGTTTTACAAATTTGAGGGGTGTACTTACTTTTGTGAGATACTTTAGAAAAGAGTGTAGTACATGTACTATAGTAAAGGTAGAAAGGTAAAACAAGTGGAGAGCAGTACAGTACATGTGGTACAGGTAGACAACAATATAGTATGTAATTGTAATGCAATCTATCTGTCACACTGTGTAGCTATAATATTCTGAACAATTTGAATACAGAGCTCACAAAGCATAGTATAATGCATGTTATAAAATCATGTACATTGCAATGGTCTTATTATCCTTAATGTGACCTAGCTTAAAACTTATCTATAATGTCTCTTTAAAAGACATAAAAGTAAGCTGGCACAATTTTTGTTGCTTATGATTTTCGTCCTGGTTGCTGAAATGAAAGCAATGCAATTTGTAGCCATTTAATATTTAAAAGGGCATTCTGTACCAGAGTCACATTAACAAACATCCTGCAGATTGAAAGTCTGTAATTCTATTTTATACCTAGAACAAATGCCATTTGTAAGAGACATACTGTAAATGTAAAGTAAAGTGAGATTGTGCATGTTTAATCCATAAATTACTGCAAATTTATTCTATATCTCCACAGGCCATACTTTACTTAGGTTTACACTCATGCTATTAAAAGGGTTGGACCCCTTTTGCCTTCAGAACGCCTCATTTCTTGTGCATAGATTTCAAACAAGGTGTTGCAACGCAGCTCAATTGGTACCAAAGGGGCCAAAGAGTGCCACAAGAAATATTACACCACACACATGACACCACCACCACACCAGCCTGAACCGTCTGATACAAGGCAGGTATGGATCCCATGCTTTTCATTTTCGTTGACGACAAATTCTGAACCCTACCATTCAGAACTGTCGCAGCAGAAATCGAGACTAATCAGACAGTGGGCAACGTTTTTTTCTAATCTTCTACTGTCCAATTTCGATGAGCCTTGGGCAAATTGGATGCCTCAGTTTCTGTTCTTAGCTTGATTGAAAGGCAGTGGCACCCCGGTGTGGTCTTCTGCTGCTGTAGCCCATCATGACTCAAAGCTTCACCGTATGTGCGTTAGAGATGCACTTCTGCCTACCCATGGTATGCTATCGGGTGGCTGTTTGAGTCACTGTTGCCTTTCCTATTCAGCCTCTGAACCAGTCTGCCCATTCTCCTTGTCCTTCTCGCAATCAACAAGGCATTTCCGCCCACAGGACCTGCCGCTCATGGATGTTTTTTCTTTTTCGGACCATTCTATGTAAACCCCTAGAGTGGTTGTGCGTGATATTTGAAAATCCCAAGAGAGATCAGCAGTTTCTGTAAATCTCAGCCCAGCCCTTCTGTGCCCAACAACCATGCCACGTTCAGGCACCTCTAATCACCTATCTTCCCCATACTGATGCTCGTTTTGAAATGCAGGAGATTGTCCTGACCATGTTCTACATGCCTAAATGCACTGGGGAGTTGCCGCCATGTGGAATTGGGAATGATTTGAAATTAAGTGTTAACGTAGCAGGTGGACAGGTGTACCTAATAAAGTGGCCGGTGAGTGTAATTTAGCATGACGCATTGTAATGTACATGGGGAAGTCAATAGAGAACCTGAAGGAGGAGATTAGTATTAATCAACAGTTTGTAAGCCAGCCTCTGAAACTCTATTCAGCCAAAAACAAACTTTTACTAAATGTAGTATAGTTTGTTTTCATTGTTGGAATTGAATGTGCCTTCTCTACATTATGTTGGATATAATGGAGTCTTGGACAGACCATTGTGCCATAATCTGGCGGGTGAAAAATAAACACTGATACAAATAATGATAATAGTAATCAAAAAGAAAAAATCACAACGAAGCTTAAAAAAATCTCTGCTGTTAATTAACACTATTTTATTGGTTCAAACATTACTAATATTTTGCTTTAGGCCGGATACCCATGGAGTCTATATGGTGGTGCCAGGGGCACCTACTATGGAGCCGCATGGTGTCCACATGCTGTCATAAGGCTATTTTAAACACCCCCTAATTGAAGCATTTCTCCTCATTTTACTGTATATATGAAGCTATTGCAAAGTAAACAAGAAGACCAGCTTTATGGTATAACGGAAGTGAAAAAACATATAATATCAGTGGACAAAGGTAATCCAAAAAGTATACTGGGCAGCAAACAACAGCAATGGCCATTTATATTTTATTACACTTAGTCATTGCTTAGGTGTTTGCTGCCAATGGAGCTATTGTATAAGGAAAGCTTCTAATGGAGAATACCTACTGTACATAAATCATCCAATTTAAAGAAAGGTGTTGGCATTTAGAGATAGATGTCCCATATAAGATCAGGGCAAATGTTTTGTTTGCTTCTAATTAGTAATTGTAAGTAGAGATGTTGAAATCCGTGTAGTTTAATCTTTGGTTATATGTGCAAATGTAAGTGTTCTGATTTCATGGTGGTGTTCTGATAGGATGATTGCATAATGCTAGTGTAAGACACCCCACTATCTCCAACACTGTTAAATCATGTGGGAGTCCATGTGGGTTGAATGGTACTCACCACAACTTATCTTGTCAGTGTGTTTTGTTTTCTTTGTAGTGCTTTAAATGTACTGTTCTGATCTGCTTGAACCACTTTACTGGAAGGGCAATCTGCCTCACCAACCAAGATGGTACTCATTTCTCTGGTTTTGTGCAGCTTCTCTGCCTTGTCTTGATTTTTTTTTTAAATGTAACATCCAATAGTGCTTCATACTCTCTATATGCCTAATAATTACAATTTGAATATCTGCTGATGCACCATTTTTATTTGTGTTGAAACTACAGAAATGGTCTAATGGTCAAAGATGTTTTTTTAGCATTTTGTTCTGATTGCTTCAGGATGCATACATATCTGGATGCATATCTCTTTTTTAATGCAGACGCAAAATATATTTATAGCCAGCTCAGTTCTCCGGTGCACAGACCACTGTGCAATCCTCCACATTGAACCACCAATAGTTTGTCACGACCAACCCTCCTCTCTTTTTGTTTCTATTAGTCACATGAAAATCCATCCAAGCATTGATTTAAATAGAATACATCAACGAATAACTTTCTGCGTGGGATTATTTCACTTCAACTAGCGCATTTCTGACCTCAAAGGTCCCTTATCACAGCTCCAATTCTTTTATAATATGTTGAATTTTGTATTATTTGACCTATATATATATTTTTAAATTTTTGGGGGCAGCCCTTTACCTGTTTTGTCAGTGTCTCCAAAACTATGAACAGTACTCGCTTAAAAATGTATAGTACAGGTTATTTTCCCATGGTCCAAATTCATCTGTACTGTATAACCTGCTTTGCGTTCTTTGCTGTGTTGGGATATGTTGTTGATGAACAAAAAATGTTAAATTACTCACTGACAGCTAGCACTAAAACTGGTTTGGTTTTCCCTCACATAGAAAATAGGGCGTTCACATAAAATGGAAAAATATCTGTACTCACCTGTTCTCTGTCAGAATGGGTCTTCTTGGGTGTCTTAAGACCCCTGGGAAACCAAGAACTTAGAGGTTTTTCATAAAGTTTTTTTTTTTTTTCCAGCCTAAATCCGATAAGGGATACTGTTTAAATAATAAATGTTGAAACTAGGGTCTAGGTCTCGAGAGCACGGCACATCTGATCTGAGCCATACTACTTCTGATGAGCCATTGCTGGGAGAGATGTTGTTTGCTTTAAAGGGATTTAATAAGAAAATTAAAGATATTCGTCATTAGATTGAGTATGCATTGACTGCATTGAGGTATGCATAAATTTCATAATTGGCTGGAGGAGGCAGTGAATCGCTTACTGTATGTAATCTCAAAGACATTTCTCCTAGAGTGCTTAAAGGTGGATCAGTGAAAACTACAACTATAGCAGAAACATTAGGTGATTTAGGGAATAGGTCATGGTGTTCTTAGACTTTACAGAAGGCAGTAAAGATAAAGATGCTGTTGGGGTTATGAATAAATAGATTAAAAAGAAATTTGAATGAGATGTTTTCTCCATAAAATATCCACATTCTTAGCCTGTTCTAGTAAAACATGTTGTATGCAGTTGATTGGGATGTTATCTTTTGATATGCTTGGAATTATCTTAATTCGTCATTTAATTGTGCTCAGATCATGCCTTTCCTGATTTTACTCCAAAAAATTAAGGATTAAATTCTAATTTTATGGTTTTAAAAAGTGTACAGTAGACCAATCTACAATATACTATGCTTTTTCCTGTTAGATTATGCATGGTGGCATATGGTAAGATGGGTTTCTCTGGAAATTGCTTTATATATATATATATAATATAATATATATATAATATATTATATATATATATAATATATATATAATAATATATATTATATATATATATATATATATATATATATATAATATATAATATAATATATATAAACTCCAATAGTAATATGACAAAAAGCCCAAACCAGATATGCCCCTATACCTGTCCGTGCCATAAAACAGCAGTGATAACCTGGTCTGAAAAGGTACGTGTTACAGAAAAGGTCAGGGTTCAAATGACCTGGTCAAACTGAAGAGTAGCCTATCAATGCCATCTAGAGGGTGAAGTGAGCAGCCCTCCTCATTAAGGATGGGTTTTCCGAGCTCCCTTATAATATTTCTAGCCAATTAGGTACAAACTAATTATCATAATTAACGGATGGGAGGTTTGGAAACCTGAAATGGCTGAGTGGCCTTTAAAGTACATTGTCCTGGCCCAAATCATTGTACACAGTTTGGGGTTCAATTGCTGATTGAGCTGTGTTCCATTTCTTCCATGCCCCCGGATCTGGAAATCTATCTTTGTAAGTGTTAGGAATTTTCTCTGTTTTCACCCTTTTATTCCATAACTGTTACATGTATGTCATTTTATTATATTTTTGTATGTAAGCACTGTACCTTTATCATATTAAATCACATTTTAATAAGTCAGTCCTTGTTTTTCCCTAAGAATCTATAACTTGTAACTGCTGGAGAGCAGTGAGGTAACCTGTAAGTGTTGGTAAGTGGTATTTTGGATTAGAGACCTTCCCTCTGATTTCCTTTTCTTTTTCACTCTTGAGGAAGGTGGTGGCAGCGTAATATTTTGGGGCGGCTTTGAACTATCTTGGGGTGTGAGTTATGCTCGATCTGACACCTAAGAGGTGAATGCAAAGAGAACTGAGTGGAAATAAATCAACTCCATTACAGTGGCCCCCACGTTATGTGCTGGTAAATGTTTACGTGACAGTTTATAATAGTGTTTTGGGCTGTCAATTTTTCTTAAAAAGGTCAGTGCTTAAACAAAGTCTTACTGTCAAATAGCAATCACTTAAAAAGCTTAGCACCGTTTATAAACAGGGAAAAAAATACAGGCCGTGGATAATCTTAACATGCAAATGTCAGGTGAACACAAGAGAGCACAGACTCTTTTAAAATTTAGTACATTTTAATATTTAGTGGTGGGAAATTGTTCTCCAAAATTTGTGGCTAATGCTGCTAAAAAATGAAAAAGAAACCAAAAGAAAAAATTAAAAAATATAATTGGTGCAATTAGGGAGAAATAGTTTGATAATTAAAGATGTTGAAAAGTTTGTAGACTTTTATATATTCTTCTAAAAATGTAATTTTTTCACATTGTTCTTGAAAGTTAATTTGATAAATTGAGTCTGACATTGTTGAAGAGTGAGACCTTAATTGTTTCAGTTCTGAAAAGTGAAAAGGATACTTTGTCCTCGAAAACATAACATTTAAGTTCTCACTTCAATTAATTATAAGCTATTGACAATATTATTAGCTACTCGGACCCAAAAAATTGTTCCATCTATAATTGATAAAGTTTTGGCTGGTTTTATGTAAGAAACAAGAAAGAAAAAAATAGTCCCCTTAACATATTGTAGTAATGATGGCGCAGGTAAAAGACAAAACATCGAAAAAGTTAGGCTTGTAATCTGAAAGCACTTGTAATCCAGAAAACATCCACAATAATGGTATAAAAAATCTTCTTTATCTTCATTGCATCTCTATTTAAATAAAATAAAAAACGGAAATATACTTGTGTCTTATGTGTTGTAACTGACAGGGTGGTGTAATGGCAGAACCCTAACTGCATTCGCCTGTTCCCCATGGCAACTACCCTTAAGAGTTCTTTTGAGTTGCGGGGAGAGACCCAGTGTTTGAGACGTGTAGTCACCGGTGATAATGAATTGACACGACAAAGTTTGGGATTTTTGTGGCTGTAACGCTCAACCTTCATGGTTATTACAATACATACAGTGCGCTCGTGTCCCAGCACCCAGCAACTTCAGCATTCAGACACCACTAACGAGGGGTCCGTCTCTTGCCCACCTCACTGTTCTACTTGGCAGTCCTCAGTGGCCTCCTTCTCTATGGCTCAGGCCTCCTGCTGAAACTCTTGCTTCTTACCGGATTGATGCCTTTCCTCCAGACACTCATTGACTCTAGAGTGGGGATCTCTCACCAGCCTTTTCCCAGATTTTCTTTGCTTCTAACAAATTGCAACTATATACAAGGACATGGGTTTCTACTGTCTGTTAATGACAGCCAATAATATCTTCCACCCCTCATGGCCACTGCAACTGTGAGGGGCGCACTTCTCTCTCCTGTCACTGTCTCCTCTCCTCTGACTGACTCTGAACTGACAACTCTGTCACCAACTGCAGTTTCCCCCTTTCCACAAGCAGCCCAGCTCCACCCCTCATGCTTGCTGCTTGCTTGCTGTCTGCCCAGCTTCTCCTGACTCACAGCACACTACATACACAGGCCCAAACTGTCTGTCGGAACTATTAACTGTTCCCTTGCCATAACCAGGCTATCCTACTCCATGGTTTCCCATGGCAACCCACTACTGTTAGCAACCCAGCAGAAGTATAACTCCTTACAACTGCTCAGTGGGTTCTTAGTCATTGTCTAAGAACACATTGAGCAGTTCCAAATGTATAAGACAAATATACACTATGCAAGCAAGTTAACCAGCTTCACATCTCAAAGCAAGATAGTAGTGGAAATATGCATTTAAAATCCAAAATTAATTTTATTTTTCTTCCTTAAAAAATCCAGGATACATGAGCACACACACAGACAGGGTAAAAACCGACTATAGAAAGTCACAGCAAACCCATAACGCCGATGCGTTACGGGAGAGAACTCCCATACTCATGGCACCTACTATCTTGCTTTGAAACTTGAAGCTGTTATCTCGCTTGCATATTGGAATAAGGAGTGGTTAACCTTGGAACCGAGTCTCCGTCTAATTATCTGCAAGAATTTGGGTGAGCTGTTTTAATAACCTTTTTTCACAAATATACACTACTCCCAAAATGTTAAGGATATTTGGCTTTGGTTGAAATTTCAGGATGAGCATAAAGTTTCTTGATTTTTTTTTTTTAATGAACTCTAAAAAGGAGCTTAATGGCAAAAATCGCAACAGGTGTTTGATCCCTGAATTGCCAAATAAACTTAGGGGTTTAATTTGAATTGGGATGTAAACAGTCCTCCTCATCCTGCTGCTCCCATTTGGACAACATGAGACCAAGGCAATTGATCAACAGTATCTCACCACTGCGAGACTTCAAGTAGGATGCTCTCAGATTGAAGTGGACACTGAGCTTAGAGTGTCACAGAGTGTCATCAGCAGGTTGCAACAGATATACAGAGAGACTGGAAGAGTCACAGAAAGGCAAAAAAATGGACGTCCTTTGGCTACATCATACACTTATGTCCACTGCATTGTAAACAATGTCCTGCAGAACAGGATGATGAATGCTACACAACTCCAGACACATTGAAGGTAGATGAGAGTCACCCAGATGTTACGTCAGACCACTCATAACCATTTACATCAGCGTTGTCTGCATGCTAGACGACCGACAAGGGTACCTGACCTGGCTGATGCATAGCACTATCCTTTACGTCTCTAGCTGCGTTAGTGACCATAATTTCTCCTGCTTAGAATGAATGGACTTTCATCACTGAGCAGCACTGAGGACCACTTGTCCCTTGTCTAGCATAGATGCTTCCTGGCCCATGCAAGACTATGATGCCTGTGCCTGGTGATGCAGTCAGGTTTTCTAGCATGCAGCTCACATGGATATAAATGGTACTGAAACTTTGAACAGTTGGGCATGTGCATTTTAAAGTTAAGAGATGATCTCATTTAGTTCATTTAAAATATTGTCAAGAAGTTTTATGTCCTTCCTGAAATTTCAACCAAAATCCAAATATCCCTAATTTTTTGTGAGTATTGTATCTTGACATGCATACATACATACAAGTATTTGCGGTTTTAAGTCAGGCTTATCCACAATAGCAAATTTTCCACATTTTGGAATTTGCAAGATCTTCTGAAATATGGAAAGAATTGTGCTGTAGTCACACTTATTCTGGTTGAAGTAATTTCATTGATTATGTTTGTATTTAGGGGGTACTGAGGTTAGTTTGGTTTTGGGCAAAAATGTATTTGGTGTGTGAAATTTTTATTTAGAAATGCCTGGAACTGCTAGACTGAACAGGGGTGAAAGTGAAGGATACTTCCTGTCTCATTTGTTTGTGCTTAACAATGAGCCAACAAGAGAGAGTTGGGTTTGGAGCGAGAGAGATAGAGTTTAGAGCCAAGCAAGGGTTGCTATGATCAAAATCATAGCCCTAACGTAACTTGTACAAGTTCTGTATTGTTGCCTAATATGGCTGCTGAATAATATTTTTCTCTTAATTTCAGCGCTTGTAAAGAATCTTCTTTCAAGTGAGAAAGTGGCCAAAATTGCATTCAAAAAGTTATATTTATCTACTTACAAATCTAAATAGATAAATATTCAAGATTTAAGGCTAAGATTTAATGCAGTTAAAATTTCTCAGGAATTGGAATAATTTTACCCAGCAGTAGCTGGTGTTAGGCTAAAAAGCATACATTGATAAATAAGTTTAATTTCTTCATGTTCCTTAGATTGGTTGGGTAATTAAATGGAAATAAGATACACTTGGATTGATTTGTTTGGGAAAAAATAAGAAATTATTTCAAATAAAGGGATATTGTACCAATATGAGGTGATAAGAGGTTGTACTGCATAAAAATTCAAGATTTTGGGGAAGTTTTTTTTATTGTAGTCAAGAAAACAATGACTGAATTCCAAAGTATCTTTGATTGGAAAAAAAAAAATCTAAGTTACTGATTAAGGATGGAATGTTAGTGAGATGTAATGAGCAGCTATTTTAAGGTATATGTCAAGAGACATTTATTGTCCAAGATGTAGTTCTGTTTTTCAGACAGAGATATAAAGAACTAATTTTTAAAACAGCAAGTAAAGATACTGCAGATTTAATATCACAACAATAAAATAATGCATTGCAAATGGTTCAGAGAGTAACAAAGAATTAATCCCATAGGAGATCACAATTATTTGTTTTGCATGATACCTACTATATTCCAGAAACCCTGAATAAATTAGTCAGTAAAAAACATGTGGATACCCGAAATGTGCAAGAACCAATGCCGATCTGATTTACATCATGTAGATATATCTACAGACAATCAATCCTCCATATCCAGAGTGGATTGACAGGGTCTTAAAGCACTCAGTGAACCAGAAAAAAGTTTGCATCAGGACGACAAACAAGTTACTTTGTGTCTAGATTTAATAGTAGTATAATGTTGTACCGTGTTAGCCATAGAAAGTAGTAGAAGAGTGAAGAAATCTTTAAAAATAACAAACTGCAATATAAGTAGAGGAGTTAATTACAACAGGTCAAGAAATAAACAAGTTTCCAGATTGTTTATTTCTTGACCTTTTGTAAATAACTCCTCTACTTACATGGCATTTTGTTATTTTTAAAGATTCCAAGTTCCTTTGAAGATCCATGTCTTTTGTGCATAAAAAGTCTGTGAATTTTCAGTTTATTGTATAACATCATATCTGAAGAAGAGAGCTAGCACTCTCGAAAGCTCACCATCAAATATACTCAGTTAGCCTTAAAAAGGTATCGCCTGATTTCTACACTCTTCTACTAGATTTAATAAACAGAAAAGATTAATTACAGTAAGGAGATTCAGATGCATTTCATATGCTTCAAAGAGTTCACAAACTTTTTTCTGGTTCACTGAGCATCTGAAGACTCCATCACTCCTCTTTGGATCTGGAGGATTTATTGTCTGTATTTACATCCCATGGATCTCCGTGAAGTGTTGGGATTGCTGTGTCTAGGAGTGTTGACTGCCGTTGTTCATGTGCACATATGAGTTGTGCCATAATTAGTACAACTCTGACAGGTTAGCAGTTCTGTATTTATTTATATCTATTCCATTACTTGCCAAAAATACCACATTAGATTGTGCCTATCCCTTTCTTTGTTTCCCCTCCCTCTTTATTTTTCTCTTAGCACATCTATTAAGATATGTAAATATATGTAAAATAAAGCCTGAGAAAAATTGGACTCCTTGGTTGCAATGGATTTTGGTTATGCTTTTTGGGTTTTGTAACTGGGTATGCTTTGGGCTATCCTGAGAATAAATCAATACAGACCAGAACATATTTCTATTCCCCACGTGGGGGAGTTATATAAAATCAGTTAATTTGCAGTCTTCGAAAGGGTCCAGAAATGTGTCTTGTTGGGATTTTTACAGAACAATCTTTCAGTCTTTCCTTCCTACACATGCACTCATGCACTCCCCACCTTGTATGTAATTCCACTGAATCTCCTGAGAATATCAGAACCTTTGCTGTTGATTAAATCCACTATAGCCATCATGGATAGGTCTTGATTAGAGATGGGCGAATCAATTCTAACGAAGTGGAATTCGTTTAGAATTTCAGGAAAACTTCGATTCTGAACGAAGTCGAAGTTTGGGGTGATTCGCGGGAACGAAGCATGCTTTTGATTGATAAAATGGCTGCGAGCACATGGCGTTACATGGGGCAAAGAAGTCTGGGAGGAAGAAGGGCATAGCCTGCATGACATGTGCAGAGATGAAGCCAATCAGAGACCGGCGGGATTCTGTGACGTCACCGCACTATATAAGTCCGGGCGCGACGCTGGCAGCTCATATCGCTCTCACTGTACTGTGTAGGGAAGTGTTGCCACGGCTGCTTATGATGTGTCACTAAAAAAACTCACTTTTAAACAGCGATTTTTGGGGGGTTTCACACCTTGTCTCAGAGACTGCTTCTCTTACGTTCTAATTCTGATTTTGTGGGGTATTGGAACTGAAGTCCAGTGTGCATCCAATGCAGCTGCATATACATTTTAATGCTATCTGCTCAGTTCTTCAGCACATTGAATATCCAAGGGTTATCTAAGCCTGTTCCTGTTGTATTCATTTAAAGAAACAGCGTTTTTACCATCCAAATACTACTTAATTTTTGGTTGCTCATTTCTTTTGCGCAATTTAGATCCAGGGGTTAATTAAGCATTGTTCTGATGTTGTGGTCACTAAAAGAAACGTTCTTTTTCACCGCCAAAAAAGAAATTTTGCCTGTAGCATAATTCACAACCGAAGGTTAATTAAGACGTTTTTCTGTTGTTGTGTACCGTAAAAAACACGGCATTTTAACACGCTACAAAGCTGGAAAATTTTGGTGTCTCATTTCTTTTGCTAAATTTAGATCCTGGGGTTATTTTTGCTTTGTTCTGCTGTTGTGGTCACTAACATAATCGTACTTTTTCACCGCGTCAGCTTGCACCTCAGTCAGCGGCGCAGCCAGCAAGTGGGTAGTGTGGCCGTGAGTCAGCAGGGTAGCATCAGTGCGAGGTCGGGAGACAAGCGGCACAGGGGCTAAGCGAGGCCGCAGCGGCAGTAGTCACTCAGTTTGGAGCGTTGACGGTAAAATCAGTTACTCAGCGGTGTGGCAGTTCTTTGCTAAGACACCGGAGGAGCCGAATATGTGTATATGTAGAATCTGTGGGCAGAAAGTGAAGCGTGGCCAGGGAGCTAACGTTGGCGCCACGGCCCTGCGTCAACACATGGAGTATCCCCATCTGGTGGCCTGGGAGAAACATGGCTCATATGTGGTGGTCCATCCTGCCGCTGCAGCAGTAGCAGCGCCCAGTGGCACGCATGCCATTGCAGCCAGTCAAGGCTCCACCACCTCTGCAGAAGGGAGCTGTTTCTTTTTGCCATCATCTCCCGGTCCAGACGCTCCTGCTCCTCGCTACTCATGGCGCCAGCAATCGTTCAACGAGGCGATTGCAAAGAGACAATAGTATGTGTCCAACCATCCTAAGGTGCAGAAGCTGACTGTGCTCCTGTCCAAGTTGTTGGTACTGCAGTCCCTCCCTTTCCAAATGGTGGACTCTGCACCGTTCAGAGAATTAATGGACTGTGCCGAGCTGAGATGGAGAGTTCCAAGCCGTAATTTATTTTCCAAAAAGGCAGCACCAGCCCTTCACAAATACGTAGAACAGAAGGTGGGCCAGTCCTTGAGCTTATTGGTTCGTTCCAAGGTGCACGGCAGCTCGGACGTGTGGAGCTGTAACTACGGTCAGGGACAGTACATGTCCTTTACGGCCCACTGGGTGAATGTGCTTCCTGCCCAGCCACACCAACAACTTGGACAGGAGACGCCGCTTTCCCCTCCACGTTGTCAAACTTCTGCTCCTGCACCAATGTCTGCTGCCTCCTCCTCATCCACCACCACCACCATCTCAGCCTCCACAAGTACTGCTCCATCATACCACATGTGTAGGGCACAGCGGTGTCATGCAGTTCTACATCTGGCTTGCCTCGGCAAATGAAGTCACACAGGGAGGAAGTGCTCCGCGTCATGCAGCAAGAAATCGATGTGTGGCTTTCTCCGCGCCAACTACAAATTGGAACCATGGTGACGGACAAAAGGAGTAAACATGGTGTCCGCGCTGCACTGAGGAGAGATGGTCCATGCACCCTTCATGGCGCACGTGTTCTATCTGGTTGTGAAAAGGTTCCTGAAGTCTTCCACCAATCTTCAGAAGATTCTGAAAACTGTGCATGCACTTCATCCATTCCTACAAAGCCAGGCACACCCTCCTCGAGTTGCAGCGGCAGAATGGCCTCCCCCAACACACGCTGATATGCGATGTTTCCACCCATTCGAATTCCAGCCTGCACATGTTGGACCGACGGTATGAACAGAGAAAGGCCAATAACGATTTTTTGATGATCCAGGAGGATAGGAGTACTCCGTGTAACTTTGATGTCAGCCAGTGGCAGCTCATGCGTGACACCTGCCATTTGCTGAGGCCATTTGAGGAGGCCACGTTATTTGTCAGTTGCCAGGACTACGGGATGAATAACGTCATTCCACTGCTTCATGTCCTGGAACAGATGCTGAAAAATCTGTCTGGGCAGGGGACTGGAGACGTGGCGACTACATCTCGCGGCCACATGAGTCCGGTGGGGACTGAAATGGAGGAGTAGGAGGAGGAGGAGGAGGAGGACATTGGAGCAGAAGCATTGTCTGGTGAAATGAGTGGATTTTCTACCCAGGTGAAAGGAGAGGAGGAGCAGGAGCAGCTGGAGAAGGTAGATGGAGACGAGGAAGACGAGGCAGATGACCCGCAAGCACTGTGGCAGTATACAGTGGAGATGGAGGCAGGGAGTACCTCAGAGTCACTTGCGCACATGGCCCGCAGCATGCTGATTTGCCTGGCTAGTGACAGCCGAATAGTCACCATCCGGCAGAGGGATGACTTCTGGCTCTCCACTCTATTGGACCCTCGCTACCGGTCCAAAATGGGAGCCTTTTTCCCAGCTGCTGAGAGGGAGGACAAACTCAAATACTATAGAAAAATCCTCCATAGTCCGTTTGCCGCTGCCTATGTGCGGCATGGTCCATCGTCTGACAGAATTTGTCATTGTGCCACTGTCTGACCTCATGCTGCTGCTGTTGCACCTACCATTACCTCCACACTCAGTCATTGTGCCACTCTGTGGCCTACTCCTGTTTTTGCCACCTCCAGAATGTCATTCTGCCACTGTCTGACCTCATGCTGCTGCTGTGGCTGCTGCCGTGACCTTCACACTCTGTCATTGTGCCACTCTGTGGCTTACTCCTGTTTTTTGCCACCTCCAGAATGTCATTGTGCCAATGTCTGACCTCATGCTGCTGCTGTGCCTGCTGCCCTGACCTACACACTCTTTCATTGTGCAATTCTGTGGTCTACTCCTGTTGGTGCCACCTCCACACTCTGTCATTGTGCCACTGTCTGACCTCATGCTGCTGCTGTTGATGACGTCATCTCCACACTGTGCCATTGTGCCACTTTGTGGGCTCCGGATGTTGCTGCCACCTCCAGAATTTTTCATTGTGCCACTCTGTGGCCTACTCATGCTGCTGCTAGTGACCGCTGTCTCTCTGGAACACCCTGTGTTTTCCTAATGCTGTTTCCACCCTCAGCACTCTATGATGTTGCCACTATGTTTAGTTTTTCCCTTCTTTTCCCCTGTCAGAAGGAATGGGAAGGATCAGGATTGTCTAGTCAAAAGCAGGGGTGGATACAGAACACAGAAGACATGCAAATATCCCATTTACTAGTCATCTCTGTTTTGGATCAACTCCTGCTTTTTTTTGGCCTTAGCAATATTGATTGATTATCGACCGATTGAAAGCAGACACTGACGGATGAAAGGAAGGGCAAAATGAACAGAGACGTCAACGCAAAATGACTGCCTCTCCACTCATTCTCTGGGGCCTCTACATGTATTAGCGTTTAACAGAACATGTTCTGTCATATTTTGTGATGGTTTAAAGCTCTGGCCTCATGGAGTGACCCCTGCTTTGACGTCCCCTTACTGTGCTGCGATCTGTGGCGGCTCCAGTAACCTACTACTGTGTTCTTTGATGCTATGCTAGGATCTTAGCCCTCAGCTTGTTTATTTCCAGCTGGCGCTGCCATGACTTTATTAGGCTGCATTCCTGCTTCAGTTTTTTGGTCAGTTTTGCCCCCGTAAGTGCCCAGGGAATTTTAGAGTGAAGTGATTCTAATAACGGAAACTGTCATGTGCGTGTCATACTAAAACACATCATTGTATGAAGACCAAACCAAGCTCCCTCTGCATATTTATACATGGCACAATGTTCTACAGCACCCTACAGGCTCTGTGCAGCCAGGAAATAGCTGTTTTGTAACGCAAGTCATCCCGAAGTAATTCGGACTGAAATGAATTTTGTTGGAAAATTCGGCGAAGTCGGCTAACCAAATTTTTGAGAAATTTGCCCATCTCTACCTGTTGTGCATCAGCAAGAACATACCTATTTGTACATTATCTAGAGCAGCCCTGTAAAGGTATACACACACAGAAATTCCAGGTCAGGAATATTTCAATATACACAAAGTGCTGCCAATATATAGCTTTTATATAGATGTTACCCCATATATTGTGTCAGCAGCTCATTTTCTTATCACTGACTCCAGGAGGCACCTGCATGGCTTTGCTCAGGCTCCATGCTGTGCTTTTGAGCTTTGAATCAGGTGATATACATTGTGCTTTTTTTTTTTTGTTTAATGTGTTTATTGAGGTTTTCCATAATTAAAAACAATCAAGAATAATTGCAGATATCACATTGAACTATTATATCATAACATCCACCAACATATGAGATGTACCTTGTACTGATCCAGTAACAACGATGTTGAGAGTCCAATGGTCGATATAAGTTATATAAGGTACTTTAGCTAAACAGATTTTATCTAACAGCTGAGAAGATTATGATATTAACAAACATCACTAAACAAACCAAATTATTTTAACATATAACAAGAAAATCCCCCAGATTAGGGTAAATGTGCTACAAGAAGCTTAAAACCGAGATGCCTGAAAACATTATCTCCACTTTAATAGAAATGATACAGGAAAAAGATCAGAGGGGTATCATATCCCAAGGCGTGGGGCCAAGCGGGGCTGTGTAGATACATGGGTGTTCCTGACGTTCTAGCCTTAATTTTCCTAAGCTCCCAGATAATTCCCCTTCCAGATTCCATTTAGTTAGTCGGAAAGGGTATACTATCTTGCTGATTTCTGCGACAGGAAGAAAATTCACTATGTAGGGGGTCCATTGTTTAAAGAAAGATTCCGCCCGAGACTCCTTCTTCCTTCCGTTCCATGTTAAAGTAGTATTTTACCTGCGCCCATACCTCTCCTACATCTGGTATTTTGTCATCTAGCCAATGTTTTAGCAAGGTTCTCTTAGCAGCTAACAAGACAATGTGTAGTAAGTTGTGGTGTGTATCAATCTCCGAGAGGTCGTGGAACAAGAAGGCCTTCAGGGAGAGAGGACACGCAATATCCCATTTCTGATGCAATATAGAATGGAGCTTCCTCCAGAACATTTGGGAATCAGGGCAACTCCACAGCCCATGAGTCAAATCTGATTTCTGCAAACCGCATTTAGGACAAGCTGTCTTGAGTTGAGGAGCTAGTGGGTGTGGTGGGATGTTGAATCCGTAAAATGCGTGGTGTATGAACCGAAAATGAGTCTCTCTCCACTTTTCACTAATGACCGCTTTGTTCAGTTTATTCCAACCTTCCAAAATAATTTGGGGTATGTTCAAGTCTGGGAACTCTTTATCCCATCTGGAGAACAGAATGTTCTCCCTGTCGTAAGAGCCTAAACATCTAAGTTTGAAATAAAGAACAGATAGGGAGTGTCGGTTGGATGTAGGGCTTACAATGTCGTCAAAGGTGTTGGCAGTACACTCATGCCATAGCTGGAGTACTCTTGACTTTAGAAAGCTCATGACCTGGGCATAGGTAAGAAAGTGCGAGCTGGGCAGCTTATAAAGCTGCTGCATCTCCATTAGGGAAAGATAGGAGTTCCTGGCCAGGCATAGCAATTGACCAACATTTGTGATCCCCAAATTCCTCCAGTGTGTGAGGTGCTTATTGTTTAGTCCCTGGGGAAACTCCGGGTGTCCTTCTAAGGGCATATATTTGCTTAACATAGCGGGTAACCCATGTAATTTGCGACATATTTTCCATGTAACAATCGTATCTCTCATTAGGATACAGGTTCTAATATCGGTAGGAATCTTCGCATCTCTAGTATGTAGAAGTGCCGACAAATTCCACGGGGCAGCTATCAGTGCCTCCAAATCCGTATTAGAATAATAAGAAGTGTTTTTTATCCAATCGAGGAAGTGTCGCAAATTGCAGGCTAGATTATATTTGCGTACATCTGGCAGGTTAATTCCCCCATATATTCTAGGAAGCATTAGTTTTTTAGCTGCAATCCTTGGTCTTTTGCGAACCTATAAGAATCTGATGAAGCTGGACTGGATAATTTTCACGTCAGAGTGTTTTAGCAATAATGGGATGGTTTGGAGGGGGTATAACAATTTGGAGAAGCTCATCATGCATATAAGATGGGCGCGAGCCAATAGTGTGAGAGGCAGTGTGAACCATCTATCCAGATCTTTGGCAATTTTTAAAATTAGAGGGGGATAAATCAAGTTGTAAATTGAGGTTGGCGAACGCCCCACAAGTATCCCTAGATATTTTATTGAAGTCGGGGGAGTTTGTAATAAAATGTCCGTTGGGAAAGGGAGATTGGTTTCGCATTTGGGGAGATCCGTAAAATTTCAGACTTGGTTTCGTTAACGCGAAATCCCACATAGTTCCTAAATATACGAAGTTCTTGGAATAGGGCCGGGAGATCTCGTTCGGGATTCTTAACAAAGAAAATAATGTCGTCAGCGAAGAGTGCCAGTCTGAGTTCTTGGGATCGCACTTTAATGCCTTCAAAGATAGTGTTTGAAGTCAGATATTTAGCTAGGGGTTCGATCGTCAAATTGAAAAGATAGGGTGAGAGGGGGCAGCCCTGCCTCGTCCAACGTTTTAGGGCGAAGGGTTTTTAAATGAAGTGCCATTAAGAAAGTACGGAATGGACCTGTGAGACCTATTTTATCTAACACATTCTCGAGCCAACCCCAATCCACACTATCGAAAGCTTTCTCAGCGTCGATAGTAAGGAACGCTGAGAGAGGGTGACTGTGACGATGCTTTCTGACTTCATCAAGGATCAGCAAGACTTTTCGTATATTCGCTACTGCTGACCTGCCATGTACAAAGCCCACTTGGTGGCTACCTATAAGCTTCGGGATGAACGGGGCTAAACGGTCCGCCATTATTTTAGCTAGTAACTTAAGATCAACATTTATTAATGATATCGGGCGATAGGATGCTGGCAAGGTCAGATCTTTTCTCGCTTTAGGAATTAGTCTGATGTGTGCGGTGTTCATAGACGAGGGAATCAAATCTCCCGAAAGATACGAATTATACATTGCTAGGAGAGTTGGAGTGATTTGGGTTTTCAAGGATTTAAAGAATTCGCCCGTGTATCCATCTTGGCAAGGGGCTTTATTATTTTTTAATTTAGAGATGGCATTCTCAATTTCGGGTATCGTGGTGGGGGATCCAAGGCTCCTCACTTCCTCTTCCATAAGACCTGGGAGTTCAATATTCTGCAACCAGGTTTTAGAAAGCTCTTTGTCGAGCTTTTCATCTGTATACAGATCCTTATAGAAGGATCGAAGGATCGACACCACTTCCTCCCCTTTCCGCGTGAGGGTGCCAGATTGGGTTTTTAGTACCGGTACTGAAGCAGGTGGAGGTTGCCCTTTGGCAAATCTTGCCAAAAGTCTCCTGGGTTTATTACCGAAGCGAAACAAAGCCGCTTCTGCCTTTGTTGATTTTTAGATTTCCTTTTTTACAACCAAGTCTCATATTCATTCTTAGCTGCAGACCAGCAGGCTTTGATTGCTTCTGAGGGAATCAATAAGAAAGTATCATATGCATTACGTAGTTCTGCGCTTAAAGATTCAACTTTATGTTTTATCAGCTTTTTCAACCTCGAGGCGTGCTCTATGAGCCTGCCCCTCAGGACTGCTTGTGCGGTATCCCAGTATAACTGGGGAGAATTTAAGAGGGCCTCGTTTTAATAATGAAATTCTTGCCACCAACTCTGCAGTAAGGTTCGGAATTCTTCGTCTTTAGTGAGGTACGAGGGGAACCTCCATATGTAATCAGATCCCCTTGGGATACTACCTAGGAAGTTAGCCGAGACTGGCGAGTGATCCAATATGATCATATCTTCAATCTTTGCTACTTCCGCTTTTGTCAGTAGGCTGTGGGAGACAAAAATGTAATCAAGTCTAGACCACATTTTGTGAGGGTGCGAATAGAACGAAAATTCCCTGCCTTCAGGATTTAATAATCTCCATAGGTCATGAAGGCCAAGATTACATGCAAACTTAGCTAACGGGGTGGTTCTCTGTGCGGTGAGATGTTGTAGAGTAACGTCTCTTCTGGCATCTGCCAGTTGAGATATAACAGAGTTGAAGTCACCAGCAACCACCTTGAAAGCACTGTCATCCTTCAGAATGGTTGGTTCTAGGCGTCTAAAAAGGTGTTCCCTCCCACGTTAGGCCCATAAATGTTATGGAAAGAAAACAGGTCATCAGAGATCCTAAGCCTAACATTGACCCACCGTCCCTCCGTGTCATTGTCATGGTGAACGACTGACACATTGAGATGCTTTCCTATCAGGATTAACACTCCCGCTTTATGGTCTACAGCTGGTGAACCAAACACTTGTCCCACCCAGAGCCCCTTCTTCCGAACAAAATCGCTTTCTGATAAGTGCGTTTCTTGCAAAAAGGCTATAACTGCCTTGAGGCGCTTTAGTTGATGCAATACCATTCGGCGTATGTTCGGCGAATGTAGCCCTTTCACATTCCACGTGATCAATTTCATTGTGGAGGTCAACCTTTCCAAGCACTAGTACCCTTCTGATGGAGAAAGACAATATTAAAGTAACTAGAGCAAAACACTTGTCTCTTTGGTAAAAAACCCTCCGTGGAGGAGAGACTAGGCCATAAGTAGAATTAAAACAAAAACTTAACTAAAATCCTACAACACTCTGGAGAGCTCTAAAGGTCTACCAAGAATGTGTAAACAAAGTTAGAACAAATAACAGTTAATGCAAATTGAAGCACTCTGAAGAGGGGAAACTTCAATCCCACCTCTTCAGTGGAGTGTGCAATTGAACTTCACTTTTTTCCACAGAGGAATGGACAACTTAGATTAGGTATCTACAACTGCTTATGTGCATCTCAAAATTCCCAGATGCAGCAGAGTAGCAGAAAGTGAACCAGTAGTAGTCAAAGGCTGATTGGTAGCACCGGAATGCCCGCAGTTGCGGAATATTACTTTTGTGTTACCAGCCAGGCCAGAGTTGCAGATGTAGGCGATGCAGCCTTCCCCCTGCGTCGACACCATTGGGCCACCCCCAGCCTGTGAGCAACAGCGGGATCACCCAAGGGAGAGTACACCGTACAGGTCATGGCCCAAGATTAATGTAGTTTCCCAGCAATTTTAAGATACATATATCATCACTCACAGGTGACTAAATTGTGTCCCAATTAAAACAAAATTAGTACAGTAGAAGGTCCCTGCAGTCAGGTGCAGTTGTGGGTCAGATAATTCTCAAGACCACTTGGGGCGTGAGGGATCTAGAATGAGGGAAAAACATTCCATTTAAGGGACCTGGCGAGCATGCTGTCTGTTTAGTTGCTCCTTTGGGCTTGTTGAGCGAGGGGATCGGGTGGAGCGGGGACAATTGTCTCTCATTCTAAGATCGGCCCTGGCAGTTGAATCAAAGCCCGCAGGGGAAGTTGAGCGATCTGAGGCTGAAGGTGAAGGAGGTCTGGAGTGAGTACGATCCCGATCTTCTAGGAATGATCTGGCATCCGCTGGTGAGTGAAAAGTAGACGTGTTGCCGTTCCTATGGAATACCTTTAGGGTTGCCGGATAGTGTTGAGCGATTTTTATCGACAACGTTGAAATCGGCAAGGTTTTTATGGTGATCGAAATTTCCAGATCATGCGATAATTAAGGTTAAAATCTGAGCATCATCTATTAAGATCGCGCCTTTTTCGGCGCTTCCTTTAATTTTGGCGGCCAGCAAATCAGATTACAGAATAGAGCAGGGTGAGATGTGTGTGGAACGTCATGACTGGGATGTGTATGGTTGCGATTGGCTGGAAATATCACATGACCTCGTTTTACATAGAACAGCGTTTCCTGTTTCAGCCTCAGTGTCTCTCAGCGTCTCATAGGGATAGGACCTGCGCTCTGCCTGTGGCCAAACAGCTCAGCGAAATTAGTCTATTTCTGCACAGAGAAACCTCTACTATTAGCTGTGATCCTTCCAATTTAGTTAGATTAGAGATTTGAAGATTTTATGTAGTTAGCTAGAGAATTTTAAAGCAGCATCTACCGCTGTAAATTCACGGCGGGGGGAGCAGGGGGGGGGGGCCCGCGGGCGAACACAGACAAGCTCTATCTATAAAGAACACTGGATAAAGTTCACCAGGACTTAGTGTAGACATTGTAGTGGAATATCTTTATTATTAACAGTTTGCTATTGAAATATTTCCTGGATATTGGGCAGCCTGAACTTATATTGGATACACATCATTTCTAGTAACTGCAGGTCTCTTTGTTAGGTGCAAAACTCCACTTTTATTATCAGTATACATTTCAGATATGTGTTCATTTTAATTTTACCCATTACACCTGTGACTGTTGATATATCCACCTTGCAGTTAAATTACAATCCAGCAATCTTGTAGTCAGCACAGGTTGTTTGTTGCCAAAAATACCGTGTATCATACGAAAACATAACAGTTACATGTTTTTTGACTTTTGCACACCCAGCATTGTTCATTGACGCAGCATCCACGTAAATCTTAAAACAGCAATTCTATATTCACCACAGGTGAATTGAAAGGTGCAAAAAATACCATTTATTATACCAAAACATAACAGTTACGTGTTTTTTGACTTTTGCACACCCAGCATTGTTCATTGACGCAGCATCCACGTAAATCTTAAAACGGCAATTCTATATTCACCACAGGTGAATTGAAAGGTGCAAAAAATACCGTGTATCATACGAAAACATAATGGACACATTTTGCAAAATGACTTGTTTTTGCAAGATCTTTAACATAGCTATCAATCCCTGTATTGAGACAACCCATTTAATACAATTAAAAAAAGAGAAACAAAGACATGGTGGGATTCCATCCTATTTTAAAAATGTGTTTTCTAGAATTAAACTACTAAAAAACTTGCATGTACAAAATAGCTGGTAAAAAAATTCCCCTGAATTGTACAAGGGAGGTACAGGAAAACTTGACCAGATGTAGGTTATTCAGAGGACATGGAGTATGGAGCACGGACAGAGAACAAAGTACAGAGACAATTTCCTCCAGCACGTTGAGTAAAATGAGAAAAAGAATGGCAAGAAAAAGGGCACCTGGGTGTAACAGGAGCGTTAACTACCAGTATTTCCAAGTGAAGCTCAATTGGTCCGCACTCATACGGAGGGGCAAGCGCTACCCAGGTCTTGACTGTGTACTGAGGAAGGCTGGAGTTCTCACACTTCCGCTTCCGCACTCTGCTTCAGCACGACAGTTTTTGTTGCTGCGTCATCAGGGCATTTTAACCTGCGTGTTAATAGATGACGGACGCCAGCCTGGCTCTCACCGCACCCACTGTAACTCCGGCCCTGGGTCATGCTGTGGCACAGGACAGTTCTAGTCAATGTCCAGTTCAACTAAAATGGTGGTTGAAAGACTCCTTTTTCCGGCACTTTGCAATCTGGGGGTCAGATAGGTTTAATGGTCATACTGTGGCCAAGGACAGGGACAGTATACGTCCAGTTCAACTAAAATGGGGGTTGAAAGACTCCTTTTTCTGGTACTTTTTAAACTGTGGGTCAGACAGGTTTAATGGTTATTCTGCGGTACAGGACAGATATAGTTAGTATCCAGTTCAACTAAAATGGTGGTTGAAAGACTCCTTTTTGCAGCACTTTTTAAATCTGGGGGTCATGCAGGTTTGGGGCTCATGCTGCGTTCCAGTCCAGGGATATTCAATGTCCAGTTCAAATAACATGATGGTTCAAATCATACTGCCTTCTGGCACTTTTTAATTTGTGGGTGATGCAGGTTTAAGGGTCAGGCTGTGGTACAAGACAGGGATAGTGAATGGTCTGTGACTTTTTTCTGTGACTTTTATAACCTAAGTGTGTTGCCTAAGATGTAGCATGTATCCATTTGACTGTTGTGGATGTTAATTTCAGCTTCTCCAGCCTTGTTTGGGTGTAATAATGAAGGTGTTGTTGCTCTCCCATAGACTTTAATGGTAATCGCTCATAATCGATGCTCACTATCGAAAAACCTTATCGATAGCGGCCGACTATCGACTATCGCTCGATCTCGATAGCCAACGCAATCGCTCAACACTATTGCCGGATACATGAGAGCGAACTTCATGTGCCTGGTGAAGAGCATAGAGCAGATTGGGGAAAAGGCTCTCCTTTTCCTCACCACCTCTCCGGAGAAATCCTCGAAAATTAGGATTTTCCTCCCCTTGAAAATGAGATCTGACTTTAATCTCTTGAAGGCCCTTAAGATCGCGACTTTATCTGTGAAGTCCAGATACTTCACAATGATCTGGTGTGGTCTATCTCTCAGAGCTGGATGCAGATCTTCGTCTTGTCTTGTTCCAGGCCCAGATTGTAGGTCCGGTCCTAATCGATGGGCACGCTCTACCTTGCAATGATTGGGGAGACCTAGGGCTTTCGGAAGCTCCCTTTTGCACAGCATGGCCAGGAGTTTGGGCGGTATTGACTCAGTGATGCCCAGGATTCTCAGGTTATTTCATCTAGACCTATTTTCTAGGTCCTCCAGCTTATCATTCAGGCGTTTATTTTCCTGTGCTAGATCCTGGAGTTGGGATCGGGCTTTATCAGCATTTTCTTTGAGGTCTTGGAGGAGTAAATCATGATCTTCTAGCCTCTCAGCCTGTAATTTCACATCTGCTTTGATCTGAGCTACTAGCCGTGACACCGATTCCATTAACGAAGCCTGCAGGTCAGAGGAGAGTTGTTTGGTGACCTCTGCCACAATAGCTTTAAAATCGTGATTGGGAGAGTCCACCTGGGAATGGGTTACAGCTTGTTGAACTCGTGGGTTCAAAGGGGCTAGAAGTACAGTACTGTACACTTCTGTTTGCGAGGGCGAAAGAGAGGGCGAGGATTGTTTTTGGTGGAGGAACTGGCGGTTGTAATGTGTCGTTTCTGGAGGGCTGCTTGTTGCTTTTGGATCGCCCCATTTTGCTAATGTATTTTTCCATGTACAGTATGATGAGAGATGTCAACGGATTTTGTCCATGTTGGAGGGTGTCAACATCAATGGCTGTTGACAAACTTGCTTTTGGCCCTTGTGCAGATATGGATCAGGGCACCTATATGTTGCGGTGACTCAAAAATGTAATTTTAGAGTGGGAGGGTCAGGTTTAACCTGAAGAAGTAGAGCTATATTGTGCTCCAGAAGCTGCCTCTTCTGATCTATGAACAGGAGCACCGTATGGCTCAAGATAATTGCCGGCCTATGAGGCCTATGAGGCCACCAGAGTTTATTCACTAGAAGTGTCCTGGTGCATAAGGTTTGTAATAGTATCTCTGGATATTATCCTGAGTTTGTCTGCTGATGAACGGTGTTCCAATGTTGGCTGTCTATTATCAGGTGGTGACCCGTCCCGTAAGGGAATCACTAATCAGTTTCTCTTGCTATTTGAGCAGGAGGCAGTAGCTGGACGTGGAGCGCAGCACATGCACGGGCAATACACAGCTGGAGTCCCACTGTAGATGAATTCTTGGTCAGAGCGTACAGCTAAGGGATAGCTCAAATATAATACAGTGCATAAAGAGTTAAACCCGTTAGGCTGGGTGCCTTTGTACAAGAAGGAATCGGCACTAGGTTATGAAAAAAATAAATAAATGCAGTCTCTTAGCATCGGCCTCCCAAGGACTGCTGTGACAGAAGGGGGAGCTACTGTGTATGAAAAGAATGAGCTGCTGAGCCTCTAACATGGCCGCTGCCATGTGGCCAGCAGGGCTCGCACTGTGAAGTAAGGGGTATCACAACCCCCAGTAATAGTTCCGTCCCCTACTCTGGTTTAAGGCCAGACTCCAGGGGGTTAGAAAGAGTGGCGCCTATTGTTTTTTAATTGTACTTAGCAGCATTGCAGGTGTCCGGCAGTTAAGGGCGCGTGAGGCAGCTGCAGCTTAGGGACGCGGGGTCCGAGAATGCGCCCGGGCTCGTGCGCTTTGGAGCGGCAGCAGGAGAGGCTTTTGAAACGAAGGGAGGGAGATATTTTGCAGCTCAGTGTGTTCTGTGATCTTCAATTGAAAAATAATTGTTTTCTACCACTTTTTTGGCCAAGCTGACCTCTGCTAGCAGTTGAAATTGTTCCTGTTTTCAGTTCTATTGCAATCACTGTGGTGGTGGTGGTGGGGGGGGGCAAAAGGAGAGGCATTTGAAAAGAAGATATTTTGCAGCTCAGGGTGTTCTGTGATTTTCAATTGAAAAAGAATTGTTTTCTACCACTTTTTTGGCCATCAGACCTCTGCTAGCAGTTGAAATTGTCCCTGTGTTTTCAGTTCTATTGCAATCACTGCGTGTCAGTGTTCCCAAAAACCGGCTTAACTTATCCCTATAACTTTTAAATAGTTTTACTGAAGTCCGTGCGTCTCAGTTTGGCGCAAAGAGTCCAGTTGTACGAATATTGAGTTCTGCAAATTTCCTAGTAAATTACCCTTGTAGTCAGTGGTGCGAAGGCTGCCATATTAATCCATATAATACTTAAATACTCTTATTGCATGCCGTGTGTCTGTTTGGTGCAAAGAGTTCAGTTGTACGAATATTGTGTTCTACAAATTTCCTAGTAAATTACGCTTGTAGTCAGTGGTGCGAATGCTGCCATATTAATCCATATAATATTTAAATACTCTTATTGCAGTCCGTGCGTCTGTTTGGCGCAAAGAGTTCAGTTGTACGAATATTGTGTTCTACAAATTTCCTAGTAAATTACGCTTGTAGTCAGTGGTGCGAAGGCTGCCATATTAATCCATATAATATTTAAATACTCTTATTGCAGTCTGTGCGTCTGTTTGGCGCAAAGAGTTCAGTTGTACGAATATTGTGTTCTACAAATTTCCTAGTAAATTACGCTTGTAGTCAGTGGTGCGAATGCTGCCATATTAATCCATAGAATATTTAAATACTCTTATTGCAATCTGTGTGTTTGTTTGGCGCAAAGAGTTCAGTTGTATGAATATTGTGTTATACATATTTCCTAGTAAATTACACCTGTAGTCAGTGGTGTGAAAGCTGCCTTATTAATTAATACAACTTTTTAATACTTCTATTTCACTCAGTGCTTCTCAGTTTGGCGCTAATCGTGCATTTGTACGATAGTTTGTTGAAAACTATCAATTGCTAGTCCTACTGGGCAGTTGTAAATCTCAGGGACTGAAGGAAGAACACTGTTGATTTGGTGTTACGGTTCTTCCACCAGACCGCATTTCACAGATATTTGATAGAAACAATTCTGTTTCTAATCCTAGTTGGCTGTTGCAAATTAGAGGGATTTAAGAATAACTGTGATTTGCCATCTTTCAAAACTCTTCCATACCTTTTAAAATTGTTATCTTTCTGAACATGGAGCGAAATGCAGGTGGTAAGCGAGCAAAGAGGGGTGTAGGACATGGAGGTAGAGGTACGAGAAAAGGTGCTCCTTCCAGTGCTGGCGACAACACGGAAGCTAGCGGATCGTCGGTTGCAGGACCGTCAGGCCTGTCATCGCTGGGTTGGTGCCCTGTGAATCTCAGTAATGAACAGCGTTGCCAATCTGTTCTTAAGTGGTTAATGCAACCAGCATGCTGCGGTCCAGGACAGGGATAGTCAATGTCCAGTTCAACTAAAATGGTGGTTCAAAGACTTCGTTTTCAGGGTCTTTTTAATCTGTGGGTCATGTATATTGAAGGGTCATGCTGCGGTCCAGGACAGGCATAGTCTATGTCCAGTTAAACGAAAATGGTGGTTCAAAGACTACTTTTTCCAGCACTTTTTAATCTGTGGGTCACACAAGTTTAAAGGGGATGTATCGCTTCCTTACTTCGGCTGATTCACACTTCTCTTAGCTTCCCAGCTCTATGAATGCAGGGGCGTTTCTTCCCCTCCCAGCTGGATGACATCATCCCCCCTTCACTGCTGGCCTGAGATCCCCCCCCCCCTTCCCTCTGAGTCCACATGTCACTGTGTCTCTCCCTATCAGTCTTATTTTATAAGAGCTGTATACATACCACAGGCTGCATTCAATCTAATCTGAGCACTATTATCTCACGGCTGGAGATGTATTACAGCTTTCTAAGAACGGCACAGATCTGCGTGTATGCAGGAGAGTTAGGCACAGGGACAAAAAACTGTCATGTTTTCTCATTGTACAATCTGCTGCAGTCTGTTTCTGCTAGGTGTGGAAACAGAAAATGCTACGGCCCCTAACTCTGAGTCAGAGACACAGCTCCGTGAATCGACCCAGTGGCTGTACAGAATGTAAATGAGCTCTCAGCTAGTGAATTGCAAGGAGGAGGGATCAGGAGGGATTAGACCCGCACTGGATATCAGTGTAAATAAAAACACAAGATAAGGGACACTGTGAGAACAAGGCAGCTTTGCTAATGACATCCAATTGCAAAGTTGCTTGTTTTTACTGTCCCCTTATTCTGAAGACCATTTAATGAAACGATAACACCCCTTTAAGGGTCATGCTGCAGTCCAGGACAGGCATAGTCAATGTCCAGTTCAACTAAAATGGTGGTTCAAAGACTCCTTTTTCCAGCACTTTTTAATCTGTGGGTCAGACAGGTTTAAGGGTCATGCTGTGGTACAGGACAGGAATAGTCAATGTCCAGTTCAACTAAAATGGTAGTTGAAAGACTACTTTCTTCCGGCACTTTTTAATCTGTGGGTCATGCAGGTTTGAGGTTCATGCTGTAGTACAGGACAAGAATAGTCAATGTCCAGTTCAACTAAAATGATGGTTCAAATAATACTGCCTTCTGGTACTTTTTAATTTGTGGGTCATGCAGGTTTAAGGGTCATGCTGTGGTACAAGACAGGGATAGTGAATAGTCTGTCAGTTTTTTTCTGTGACTCTTGTTGCCTAATTGTCTTGCCTAAGATGTAGCACGTATCCAGTTTACTGTTGTGGATGTTAATTCCAGCTTCTCCACCCCTGTTTGGGTGTAAGATTGAAGGTGTTGTTCATCTCCCATAGACTTTAATGGTCATCAGCGATAATCTGTTATCGACTATCGGATATCGTCATGATAATTGACGATATCGACTAACGACTCGATAACGATAGTTGGCACAATCGCTCATCACTAGTTAGTTATGTATGAGGCATTAATATAGTCTGAAAATAAGGATCCATTAACTGTAGTCAGCCCAAACCTGGAGTGGTCATACAGCAGGATATTAAACAATTTGTTGTTTTTCTTATTCTCTTCTCTGTTGGCAACGTTAAGGGCCACATGTATGAACCTGTTTATGTCTAAAACTCACTTTTTTACCCATAGGTTACTATGGGCAAAAGAGTGAATTTTAGACCTAAACAGTTTCATACATGTGTCCCTAAATGTTCCAGATTGTAACAATTTGCATTCCACAGAAGGAGCTTCCCATCATCGGTCAATCACATCCAAACCTTGTCAGTTTCTTGGATAAAAATGTGTTAATTTTTGCTGGCAAACTTTCAGCTTTTACTGTCTCCAAAAGTGTTCTGTCTTCCATTAATCAGTCATCATCCATGAAAAGCTCAAATTTTTTAAAACCCGATTACCCAAAATGACTTAAAATTTTAAATGACCACTATACTCACTTATCTCCCTTCTCCAGAGGAAACTGGGTTGCTGGACTCAGAGTGGTGCATTGGATCATCAAATGCTGCAGCAGCTGTACTTTTGTGAGAATTACATAGCGCATACAAATAGTTACAGGGTAATTCAAAACACTGATTGGTAAGGTGGTGGTGGCCGTTCTGTGGGTGACTCTCTTGGTTTCTCTATTTCCGAGGGACACAGTGACCTCGTTTACTATGTCCCAATTTTTACATATATAACACTTAACGAGAGCACATCTGTCTCTTTGTTGTGGGCGCTTGTATTTAACCTATACTTTCCAGGATGTGGATTCAGGATAGTGACTAAAGGCTGGGAGAAGAAAGATTTGAGTGTTGTCTTCAGTTGGACTGCTAAAGGCATCTATTCTTGCTACAAAGTGTTTATCATCTGGTTGAATCTGGAAATTTCATCTTGCATGTCTCTGGGCATTTTTTCAAGTTCTATTATAAGTTCATCACATTTTTTCTCTGTAGTTTTGTTTGTTTTGTCATCACATAATATGAACTTCATTAACTCATTATTCAGCTGATCAAAATCTTCAGGCTGCTCTGTAGCTGTGTTTCAAGGAAGAAATCAAAGGACTCACAGTTCCCCGGTTCTCTGGAGATGGTGATTCTGGTGAATCTAAATCTTTACCTGCCTGTAGTTTGGCTAAGTCACAGTAAAACGTTTTCGGTTTATCTTTTTCATTTTCCCACGGAACAAGTTTATTTTTGTGCAGTGCTTTACAGCAGATCCAGTGTTCTCACTGGTAATAGCAGACACTGATCGTGTATCACAACAGCCCAATAAAGGAATACGATGAGTCTTTTCCAAACAGAAGTTATCTCTATCCTGGTTGCTGCCTGATCTCTTTGCCATTAACGATTCTTCTTTTTGTTGGTCTAAATTTTTCTCTCCTAAAATCACTTTCCACCTCTCTTCATTGTTTATGTTTTCTTCCATTTTCTTCTTTTTGCACAATTCCTTACACTTAACATGCAGTCACTTTTTATGTGGTTCTCCTTTGCTATCTATGACATTTTCAATTCCCCATTGTGCCTTTTCCTACTCCCCCCAGGTAGATTACCTATCGTATGTCCAAGTCTGTGTGCTGGCTCCCGTACCCCTCTCTATTCTTCTATGTTTGGATTACCACTAGAGATGGGCGAATTGATTCTAACGAAGTGGAATTCGTTTAGAATTTCAGGAAAACTTCGGTTCTGAACGGTCGAAGTTTGGGGAACTTCGGGTGAACGAAGTGTTCTTTTGATTGATAAAAGGGTTTGCGAGCACAGGGGCGTTACTTTGGGCAAAGCACTCTGGGAGGAAGAAGGGCATAGCCTGCATGACATGTGCAGAGATGAAGCCAATCAAAGACTGGCGGGATTCTGTGACCTCACCGCACTATATAAGTCCGGGCACGACGCTGGGAGCTCACGCTCCTCTCACTGTACTGATCAGGGAAGGTGCTGCCGCGGCTGATTGTGATTAGTGTTGAGCGATTACGTTGGCTATCGACATCAGGCGATAGTCGATAGTCGGCCACCATCGATAAGGTTTTTCGATAGTGAGCAGTCGATTATGAGCGATGACCATTAAAGTCTATGGGAGAGCAACAACCCCTTTCATTCTTACACCCAAACAGCCTGGAGAAGTTGGAAATTTAACAGCCACAACAGTCAAATGGGTACCTGCTACATCCTTAGGCACAACACTTAGCAATAAAAGCCACAGAAAAAAGTCACACACACCATTCCCTATCCCTGTCTTGTACCACAGCATGACCCTTAAACCTGCATCACCCACAAATTAAAAAGTGCCAGAAGGCAGTATTATTTGAACCATCATTTTTCTTGAACTGGATAATGAATATCCCTGTCCTGGAACGCAGCATGACCCTAAAAACCTGCATGACCCCCAGATTAAAAAGTGCCATAAAAAGGAGTCTTTCAACCAACATTTTAGTTGAACTGGACATTGACAAACCCTGTCCTGGACCGCAGCATGACCGTTAATCCTGTCTGTCCCACATATTATTTAGTGCCGGAAAAAGTAGTCTTTCTACCACCATTTTAGTTGTTCTGGACATTGAAAAACCCTGTGCTTTACATCAGCATGACCCTTAAAACTGTCTGACCCACAGATTAAAAAGTGCCAGAAAAAGTAGTCTTTCAACCACCATTTTAGTTGAACTGGACATTGACAAACCTTGTCCTGGACCGCAGCATGACCCTTAAACCTATCTGACCCACAGATTAAAAAGTGCCGGAAAAAGGAGTCTTTCAACCCCATTTTAGTTGAACGGGACATTGACTATACCTGTCCTTTGCCACAGCATGACCCAGGGCCGGGAGTACAGTGGGGTGCGGTGAGAGCCCAGGCTGGCGTCCGTCATCTATTAACACGCAGTTAAAATGCCCTGATGACGCAGCAACAAAACTGTCCTGCTAAGCAAAGTGCGAAGCGGAAGTGTGAGAACTCCAGCGTTCCTCAGTACACAGTCAAGACCTGGGTGGCGCTTGCCCCTCCGTATGAGTGCGGACCAATTGAGCTTCATTTGGATATACTGGTGTTAACGCTCCTGTTACACCCAGGTGCCCTTTTTCTTGGCATTTTTTTTCCCTCTTTTTACTCAACGGTGGAGGAAATTGTCTCTGTACTTTGTTCTCTGTCCGTGCTCCATACTCCATGTCCTCTGAATAACCTACATCTGGTCAAGTTTTCCTGTACCTCCCTTGTACAATTCGAGGAAATTTTTTTACCACTATTTTTGTCATCAAGTTTTTTAGAGTTTAATTCTAGAAAACACATTTTAAAATAGGATGGAATCCCACCATGTCTTTGTTTTCTCTTTTTTAATTGTATTAAATGGGTTGTCTCAATACAGGGTTTGATAGCTATGTTAAAGATCTTGCAAAACAAGTCATTTTGCAATATGTGTCCATTAACAGTGTCCTATCTATTCCTTTTTCCCTGACAGCACCATCACCCTTGACCACTCTTGACAATTGTGAAGAACAAATGTCCTGTTAGAAACAACATTTTTTTATAATAGGACCTGTAGTATAGCTGCATTTCAAAGCAAAAAGCACCCAAAAATTCAAAGAAAGAACCTTGAGCCACTTTGGACAATTGTGAAGAACAAATGTCTGTTAGAAACAACATTTTTTTATAATAGGACCTGTAGTATTGCTGCATTTCAAAGCAACATGACCCAAAAAATTATAAAAATGACTTCTCAGCCACTGTTAAAAATTGTGAGGGAGAAATCCACTTAGAACCCCACATTTCTGTTCCATAGGACCATGATTTTTGGGCTGTATCTCACAGCTACATGCCCCCCAAAAATTAAAATATACTTCTAAGCCACTATTAAAAATTGTGAGGGAGAAATGCCACTTAAAAGCCACATTTCTGTTCCAAAGGACCATGATTATTGCTGTATCTCACAGCTACATGACCCCAAAAAATGATAAATATGACTTCTCAGCCACTATAAAAAATTGTGAGGGAGAAAATGCCACTTAAAAGCCACTTTTCTTTCCAAAGCCCATAATTATAGCTGAAATCCCACACAACATGACCTCAAAACCTTTGACAATGTGAAAACTTCTTAAAAATAAAGTAATGGAGTACGGTTTGTTATGAAACCTTGGTGTCTTTTACAGTCTCCTCACAGCAAAACTAGCAAAATGAACTGTTTGGGAAAAGAGAATAAAAATTGCAGTAAGAAATGATCATTTTAAAAAACTTTTTTTCAAGAGGACCATTTCTGTTTAAGAGGAATGTGAAGTAGACCGCCAACTAAATCGGTGACCTCGGCAATTGTGGGCCACAACATCATCAGAGATCCATGCCTGATTCATCTTGATGAAGTCAAACGATCCACATTATCTGGGGAAAAGCCGGATTGTTTTGTCTGTAATGACTCCTCCAGCTGTCCCTGACGGTCCGCTCAGATAGGACGCTGGCGGCTGGGCCGGACAACACCTCAAGGGCCCGTAAACGAGCCAGCTCGGGGCATTCATCCATTTTGGATAACCAGAAGTCTATTGGGTCCGAACAAAATACAAAAACATCGGGTTGAGACGCAGATATCGTGCACAAGATCTTAACGATCTTTGTGTGTTGGATGTGTGCCCGCATTGCAGCGTTGGTGAGGTGGTAAACAAAGTTTGCCAAGGTCACCCATTAGGCTTCTGCCACCTTGCCTGCTGCTGCCGCTACGGCTGCTGCACTCTACTGCTGTCACGTCGCTGATGTTGTTCCACCGTGACATTTGAAAAAACTGAAGCAATGCAACAGATGTCTCCAGTTGATCAATCAGCAAGGTCTCCATTTCCTGCATTTTACTCTCTATTTGGGTGGGTGGAAGGAAAGTGCTGAGTTTTGTTTTGTACCGGGCTGACAAGGGCCTCCACTCTTGGTGGCTCAACACCCCGAGGTCCGCACCGCTGCTTGTCAGGCCATGTGTCACTTCGTACTGCGTAATGGCATTGCGCTGCTGCCACAATCGCTGGAGCATGTGGGGGGTGAATTCCAGCGTTTTGCCACGTCAACATGAGAGGGTTGACGGGGAGGCCGAGCTGACCTGCAACGCAGCCAGGGCGGGGCGAAGCAGGGTGCGAACGGCGGAATCAGGGGGGTGGCCACCCAGTAAAAGTTGTTCATTTTGATGGCCTTAATGCGAGGATCATGTTTGGAGGAAAATGGAGCAAACCAAGCACTCATGTGAGAGATGGGGGCTTGATTCCCAAAACCCCCTGGTTTGAGGGCATGCAAACTATCTCCCATCTTTCCTCCTCGCCTCAATTCGCGCCAACCTCTTTTTCCCAAAGGCAGGACTCGTACATCGGGGCCTAGGAATACCTCCTCTCCCCTCCTCCTTCCTCCCCTCCGCTGCCTCCGGGACAGCTTCAACACAGCCCTGAAATTGCCCGAGAATTCACCCTGAGAAACTGATGCGCCAACCTTCACTTTTCCGCCCCTCCTTAAGGGTGTTGTAAATGTCGGCTGTTGGATTTGACAAATGCTCATCTGCATTTGTCCGTCTCCTTGTGCTTTTAAAATTTTTTTTGGCAGAGCTTCCCCCAAAACGATCGGGTTCCAGAACCCCCCAATGATTTTTACCACAATGCTTCAAAGCTGACAAGGGTCATTGTCCGCACTGACCTTTGGTGGCTTCTTCCAAACGGCAAGGATTGCAGAGCTCTTTCACCTGCCTCCACATTGGTCTCAACACCCCAGGTCCGCACCGCTGCTTTCCCGCAAAGTGTCCTTCGTACTGCTAATGGCATTGCGCTGCTGCCACAATTTGCTGGACTGTGAGGTGAATTCCGCGTTTTTGCCACTTCAACAATGAACGTTGACCCGGGGGCCGGGGCTACCGCGCAACCACCAGGCGGACGAAGCAGGGTGCGAAAGGCGGGAAGTGCGAACTTAGACTTCGAGCCTTCCCAGCAGGCAGTCCCCGACCCGGTAGCTCTTAAAAAATTCTGGCACAAGGTTCAGACAATTTGCCAGGCAGGATGTGCTCCAGCCTACCGAACTAAGCGGCCAGCAGATTTCGCCCCTTTTCGCACACCAAAACCCTTTCCTGGGAAAAAGGTCTTGGCACCCAGCCAGCGCTCGGTCTCGTTTGCGGGGGAGCCGTCCACAGCTCCTGACCTTGTGTGTGGACGTCTCCAAGAAAATTTAATTTCAACACGCCTGGTTTCCTGGGCACGGATGCACCAAAGGACCTTTGGGAAAGAACCCTGAACCAAACCGGGGGTTATTGGGAAAACGTGGTGCGCCAACCGAGAGCCACCGTCACCCCTAGGGTCATCCACCAAACTCACCCAGTGACTGTCCAGAGAAAGCGGCCTTTGGCCTGGTTTACTAATCCATGTGTCGGAGGCAGATGGACTTTCGGGCAAGATTGCAGACAACGCGCTGAAATTTAGATGACAGGGATGGCCAGGGAAGGGACGCTTCTCTTGCAAAGAAATGCCTGGGTCAGCATCTGTATTGTTGGCAGGCAAGGCCATGACTGGCGAACCCACTGTGTCCACCAACGGAAAGGCAAAATTTCCAAGGCCAAAGCCTGGCATGCCAACATTCAGGCTTTTGGCTTTGGGATGGTTTGGGTTAAAGGTTTCTCTGCTCCCAAACCTGGAAGACAGAAGCTGGCTGCTAACTTGCAACTTTACGGCGTGCAGGTCGTCAAACCCGCGAAGAGAAGGGTGGGTGGTCTCTGTTGGTGCGGTGTACTCAGGCGACGGTGAGGTGAGCCGAGGCTTGATCCCTGATCATGGGCCCTGAGAGACTGCACTGAGGGAAAGCTTGGGTGTTGCGGAGGACGGAACGAGGTGTGACAAGGGGTTGAGGGCCCCCGTCGGCTGCCTTTTTTGGCCAAGTGTTGCCTCCATTACAACTCATCATTCGCTGCATGTGACTAGACATTTTAGTGTTAACCACCTAAGGTTCTTCCTCTACTTATTCGTTACGCAAAGGCGGCATAAGAACATCGCTGGTGAATCAAGGCTTGGTCAAAAAGGCCCACTTAGAGTCCGACCTTTTGACGGCGATAAAGAGGGGTTGCACGACGTGCTGCGGAATCATATCAGCGGACTTCTCGACGCCCTCTCCCTTTTTGAGGCGGAACCCGTACTGACACTACAACCCATCGTTTCCCCCGTCCATATGAAGCACCGCAAGCAAATTCTGCTGTAAAGACTCGTGGATCCGCAATGCTCACACATCATCAACACAGTGACTTCGTCGTCCTGACTTCGCATCCAAAGCGCGGCTACAAGCAAGAAGGGCTGCAAGACTTGCCGACCACCCGGATTTTACCGATTGACCGGCTTCCTCCCCCCTGATGGCATCATAACGGGTGCAAGCAAGAAAATCATCCTTTTGGCCTCTTGATCTTTAACATGCTTTTGACCCAACCGAATTTGTCATCAAAGGCTTCAAAAATGATTATCCACATGGTGGTACACGAGTTGACATTTGGCTGCTTCATGTTGATATGCTGGTGAATGATGAGAAACATTTGGCCGTGACTGGAAGACGAGGAGAAACTGCTGATCAGGTGCATTAACACTGAAAAGGGCAGAGCGAGCTTCTACTGAGATCACAGGGCCCGACCCAGCGATGACAGACCCTAGGCCTGCAACTGATGATCCGCGGCAGCGTTTTGTCGCCAGCACAGGAAGACACCTTCCTCTACCTCACCTCCATGTCCACCCCCTCTTTGTGCTTACCACTAATTTCGCTCCATGTTCAGAAATAAAAAAAATTTGAGAGGAATAAGAGTTTGGAAAGTCTCTTATAAAAGACCAAAATCACAGCTATTCAAAAACCCCCAAATCAAACAAAATTGCTGATTCAAATATTAACTGCAAAGTAGATCTATCAAGTCAACAAACGGCCTGCCCAAGTGAAAAAACACGTAAGAATTGTTCGAAAAATAAAAGGTATTTTTTGGCACCTATCAATTCACCTTGTGACTAAAAAATTTCAGCATTCCCCCAAATTTTAAATGCAAGGTGCCCCCATGAACAAAGCTGTGTGCACCAAATTAAAAAAAACACTATCTGAATGTTTCCGGATAATAAAAGGAAATTTTTTTGGGACCATCAATTCACTGTGTAACTACACAATTGCTGGATTCAAATTTAAATGCAGTGGCTTCTATCAACAAATCTGGACTGGGCAAAGTGCCAAAAACACCTCTAATGTAATTCGGATAATAAAAGGTATTTTTTGGCACTACAATCACCGTGTGACAAAAAATTGCAGCATTCACATTTAAGTGCAAGGTGCCTCAATGAAAAAAAGCTGTATGCACCAAAGTCAAAAAACACGTACTTAATGTATTCGGATAAAAAAAAGGTATTTTTTGGCACCAACAATTCACCTGTGGTAAAACCAAAAGCTGGTCAAAATTTAACTGAAGTTGGGTCATCAACAAATCTGGACTGGCAAAATGCCAAAAACCACGTATCTGTAATGTATTCGATAATAAATTGTATTTTTGGCATCTATCAATTTACCTGTGTGACAAAAAAATTGCAAGTATTCACATTTAAGGCAAGGGCCTCAATGAACAAAACTGTAGTGCACCAAAGTCAAAAAACAGTATAATAAAGTATCGATAATAAAAGGTATTTTTTGGCACCCAAACAAATCACCTGTGGTAACTACACAATTGCTGATTCAAAATTTCTGGGAAGGTGCTTATCACAAATCGGACTGGGCAAAAGAGACAAAAACACGTATCTGAAATGTATTCGGATAATAAAAGGTATTTTTTGGCACCTTTCAATTCACCTGTGGTGACAAAAAAAATTGCAGTATTCACATTTAAGTGCAAGGTGCCTCAATGAACAAAGCTGTAGTGCACCAAAGTCAAAAAACACGTATCTGTAATGTATTCGGATATTACAAGGTATTTTGGCACCTATCAACCTGTGCTGACTTGCTGGATTCTAATTTAAGTACAAGGTGGATATATCAACAAAGGTGGAATGGGCAAAATTGAAAATGAACACCTATCTGAAATGTATACTGATAATAAAAGTGGAGTTTTGCACCTAACAAAGAGACCTGCAGTTACTAGAAAAGATGTGTATCCTATAAGTTCAGGCTGCCCAATATCCAGGAAATATTTCAATAGAAAACTGTTAATAATAAAGCTATTGCAATGTCTACACTAAGTCTTGGTGAACTTTATCCAGTATTCTTTATAGAGCTTGTCTGTGTTCGCCCGCGGGGGCCCCCCCTCCGCTCCCCCCCGTGACTTTACAGTGGTAGATGCTCCTTTAAAATTCTCTACCTAACTATATAAAATCTTCCAATCTCTAATCTAACTAAATTGTAAGGATCACAGCTAATAGTAGAGGTTTCTCTGTGAAGAAATATAATAATTTTGCTGTACTGTTTGGACACAAGCAGAGCGTACGTCCTTCTGCTCTGAGACGCTGGGAGACACTGAGGCTGAACAGGAAACGCTGTTCTATGTAAAACGAGGTCATGTGATTTTTCCAGCCAATCGCAACCATACACATCCCAGTCATGACGTCGCACACACATCTCACCCTGCTTTATTCTGTAATCTGATTTGCTGGCCGCCACAATTACAGACAGCGGCGAAAAAGGCGCGATCTTAATAGATGATGCACAGATTTTAACCTAAGTTATCGCATGATCTAAAATATCCGATCACCATAAAAACTGTGCCGATTTCAACTTTGTTGATAATAATCGCTCAACACTAATTGTGATAGCTCTTACTGAAGAACTGATTTTTATATAGCGATTTTTGTCTCTTAATGTTCTATTTCTTATTTTTTGGGGTATTGGATCTGAAGTCCAGTGTGCATCCACTGCAGCTGCATATACATTTCAATGCTATCTGCTCACAGCACATTGAATATCCAAGGGGGATCTAAGCCAGTTCCTGTTGTATTCATTTAAAGAAACAGCGTTTTTACAATACTAATACCACTTCATTTTGGCTGCTCAATTCTTTTGCGCAATTTACATCCAGGGGTTAATTAAGCGATGAATAACGTCATTCCACTGCTTCATGTCCTGGAACAGATGCTGAAAAATCTGTCTGGGCAGGGGACTGGAGACGTGGCGACTACATCTCACGGCCACATGAGTCCGGTGGGGACTGAAATGGAGGAAGAGGAGGTGGATATTGGTGCAGAAGCATTGTCTGGTGAAATGAGTGGATTTTCTACCCAGGTGACAAGAGAGGAGGAGCAGGAGCAGCTGGAGGAGGCAGATGGAGATGAGGAAGACGAGGCAGAAGACCCACAAGCACCGTGGCAGTATACAGTGGAGATGGAGGCAGGGAGCCCCTCGCAGTCACTTATGCAGATGGCCCGCAGCATGCTGATTTGCCTGGCTAGTGACAGCCGAATAGTCACCATCTGGCAGAGGGATGACTTCTGGCTCTCCATCCTATTGGACCCTCGCTACTGGTCCAAAATGGGAGCCTTTTTCCCAGCTATTGAGAGGGAGGACAAACTCAAATACTATAGGGAAATCCTCCGTAGTCAGTTGGCCGCTGCCTATGTGCGGCATCGTCCCTCCTCTGACAGGTCTGACTGGGGGGTTCTTCAGCGCTCACGTATTACTGCCGTGGCTGCTGGGTGAAGGTGGAGGGGTAGGAGCAGTACCAGCTCCATCAGCAGCAACCTAAGTCTGGAGTCACTGATGAGCAGCTTCCTTCAGGAGGAGGGTTGTCGCCAGCGGCAGCGGCAGCAGCAGGACCTGGAGCAGACCCTGAACCAACAGGTGGTGGCCTACTTGGAAAGCACTCTGCCACCCCAGTTAGAAGATCCGCTGGACTACTGGGCAGCCAAACTGGATGTGTGGCCGCAACTTGCCGAGTTTGCAGTGGAGAAGCTGTCCTGCCCAGCCAGTAGTGTGGCATCAGAGCGGGTGTTCAGTGCGGCGGGGGCCATCGTTAGCCCAAGGAGAACCCGCATGTCCACGGGAAATGTGGAACGACTGACCTTTGTTAAGATGAATCAGGCGTGGATCGGCCAGGATTTACACACACCAATGCCTTAGGCGTCAGACTACATCAGCCATGACGCCTCACCCAAACTTTGAGAAATGAGTCTGGGTTAAAACTACCAGCCTCAGCCACTAATCTGATGCCGCCACCCGCCTCATGCCACACAACTGCTGACAGTTTCTCCATCTGCCACTAACCATCTTTACCAGGGACTGGTATTGCCACCCACCTCCACACTCTGTCATTGTGCCACTGTCTGACCTCATGCTGCTGTTGTTGCTGGTGCCATGACATCCACACTGTGTCATTGTGCCACTGTCTGACCTCATGCTGCTTCTGTGGCTGCTGCCGTGACCTACACACTGTCATTGTGCCACTGTCTGAACTCATGCTGCTGCTGTGGCTGCTGCCGTGACCTACACACTGTGTCATTGTCCCACTCGGTGGCCTACTCCTGTTTTTGCCACCTCCAGAATGTCATTGTGCCACTGTCTGACCTCATGCTGCCTGCTGTGGCTGCTGCCGTGACCTACACGCTGTGTCATTGTGCCACTGTCTGAACTCATGCTGCTGATGTGGCTGCTGCCGTGACCTACACCTGTGTCATTGTCCCACTCTGTGGCCTACTCCTGTTTTTGCCACCTCCAGAATGTCATTGTGCCACTGTCTGACCTCATGCTGCTGCTGTGGCTGCTGCCGTGACCTACACCTGTGCCCTTTTGTCCCATTGTCTGCCCTTTCATGCTGCGGCTGTGGCTGCTCCCCGTGACCTACAAAAACCGTCTTTGGTGCCACGGTCTAAACTCATGCGGCTGCTGGGGGCTCCCTCCCGGGTGACCTACACACTGTGTCATTGTCCCATTTCGGTGGCCTACTCCTGTTTTTTTGCCACCTCCGGGAATGTAAATTTTTGCCACTAGGGGACCCTTCATGCTGCCTCCCTGTGGTTTGTTTGCCGTGCCCTACCACTGTGTCTTTGGGCCACTGCCCTGACCTCTTTCTGCTGCTGGGGCCCTGCTGCCGTGACCTACACACTGTGTCATTGCCCCCACCTGGGCCTACTCCTTTTTTTTTGCCCCCTTCCAAATGTCATTGGGGCCACTGTCGACCTCAGGGTTGCTGCTGGGGCTGCTGCCGGCCCCAAACAAAATTTGGGTCATTGTGCCACGCTACCTCATGCTGCTGCCTGGGGCTGCTCCCTTTTAAACCCTACCCACTGGGGCCCATTTGCCACTCTGGGCCTACTCCTATTTTTTGCCACCCCCCAGAATGTCTTTTGTCCCACTCCTGACCTCATGCGCTGGGCTGCCGCCGCACCCCCACGCTCTGTCACTGATGTTGCCACCTAAGGCCCTCAGCTTTTTTTTCCAGCTGTAAACTCGAAATTCCCTTTTATCAGGCTACTTTCCCCCTTCATTTTTTTGGTCATTTTTTTTCCCCTCTTAAGTGCCCAGGGAATTTTATAAGTAAAAAAAAAAAACGTTTCTAAGGGGGGTTGGCAGCCATCTGTGTGTCATACTAAAACCAACATTGTATGAAGCCCAAACCAAACCCCCTTTTCATTTTAAAACATGGCACAACTTCTACAGCACCCTCCCAGGTCTGTTCAGCCCCCCGGGAAATGCTGTTTTTTAAAAAGTGATTCGCCCGAATAAATTTGGGGAAAAAGTTATTTTTTGTCGAGAAATTCGGCGAAGTTGAACGGACCAAATTTTGGGGAAAATTTGCCCATCTCTAAATACCCCCAAGTATTCTTATGCCTTTCCTATTTTCATTTCCCCCACCTAACCTTTGGGAAATTAAACCCCCCAATTGTTTTTCCCTTTCCACAATAAATACCACCACCGGACTCCCTTTTTTCCAAAATAATGGGGACCCACTTATTTACCTTCCAAAAAATGCCACAATTGTCTGTACACAAAGCCAATGTCCCTTCCCCAGCTTCTTAATTTTTTTTATTTTAAATTTAAACACACTTAGTGGGCAAATCTAATCACCTAGAAATTTTTTTTTCTTTCACATATATCAGTATCACAGTAACTTTCCTTTGTTTTAATTTAAAAGGGCATTTTTTTTTGTGGTTTTAATTTCTCTAATGCCCTTAAAGTGTACCTTTAAAAAAACTAGTGACTCTCTTTTTGAAACTTACCAAAAACAACGCCTGTAAAAAAAATTATATTCCCGGAAAATCCAAAAAATTAACACAAAAAACTTTACACAAAAAAGGAATTTTTGGCTCCCCTTTTTTTAAAGAACCCAAAAGGGCAAATTTTTTTTATTTGAAAGGTTTTCTTTTGGGAAATAAAACCAAAAAAAAGATTAAATATACAAATCAAACGGAACTGAGGTTTTTTCGAGATTTAAAGGGGCTTCCCTTTTCAGCCAGCAATTTTATCTTTTCAACCTGATCTTTAAAAAAACCCCCAAAGGTTTTGGTATATCCCACAAACCTGTCCCGCCCCCCCAGAGACGCTTTTTTTGGTTTTCTTTCAATTTAAAACCGCAACTTATTCCCCCGTTGTGCCCCGGATCCAAATTGATAAAAGAAAAAGGACATTCACGCTTAAGTCAGTGAAGATTGGGACTGACATCAGGATTATTTAAGAAGCAAAAATTTTTTTTTTTGTTAATGCAAGAAGTTTTTATAGTTTTTAAAACTGGGAGCATAGTTTAAAATTCAATATTCAAAAAAACTTTATTTATCATTAAATTTAAAACTTTTTAAAATTAAAAAATTTTTCAGTTTCAATTTATTTTAAATTTTAAACCCAAAATACTTTTGCGTCAGTGGCGACCTTTAACCCCACTTTTTTTTTGGGGTTTCAATTAGGTTTATTTTACAGCCTACATCTAAAAGTTTGGGGGAAATTAATTTAAACTGGGCCAAAAACCCAAAGGGGGCTGGGGGAAAAAGTGACTAATTTGGGGCACAAACATCCCTTAAAAGCCAAACATAAATAAAAAAAATGTGTATCATCAGTGAAAACAGCAAAGGAAACAAAACAAACCCAAAGAGAGAAAAAGATTTTCCAAAGACAAACCATAGACCACACATATTCCTCTTGGGGCTGGTGGAAAATACCGGCAAGGGGTAATAATTTTAAAACACAAAAATAGAAGTATCCAGGTTTTATGGTTTCCCAAAAATAAAGGGGATTAACCCAAAATTCCCGACCAATTTTAGGGGAGGAATGGGAAAATGCACAGATTTTTGAGGCAGCATAAAGATTTCCCTAAAAAAACATTTAAAAATAGCATGCAGGAAGGCATTTGGGGGAAAATAACATGGTAATGGGAAAAAACACATGCAGCTATGATTAAAAGCAGGTGAGTAAGTTTGCAAAAAGCCCCAAACTTCATAATTTTTTCTTTAAAAGACTATCTTATTGTATTTTTTTTTAAACCCTTTTTTTCCAAAAAAATACAAAAAAAAAAAACTGTATTTTTAAAACTAAAGTCAAGTTATTTTTTACCCCTTTTTAAAATTGTTTATTTAACCCTTTTAAGGCTAAGCCTGTTTTTGGGGTTAAGGGCCAAGCCTTTTTTTTCAAATCTGACATTTTGCCAAAATTTTTCCCGTGAATAATTTTTTCAATACTTTTTTTTCCCAAAAAATGTGAATTTAAAAAATTGTTTTCTCCCCTTTAAACAATTTTGCTTTTAATTTTGCAATTAATTTAGTGTGAAAAATATCGAAATGTTTTAAAATGTTGAAAAAAAAATTTTCCCTTTTTTAAAGTTTTTAAAAAAAACTGTGTGCAAGAAAAAATTCGCTAGAGAAGGGGGAATCGATTTTAAAAGTGGAAAAATTTGGTTTTGAAATTTTCAGGAAAACTTCGGTTCGACGAATCGAAGTTTGGGGTCTTTTGGGGAACAAGTGTGGGTTTTTTATTAAAAAATTGGGGCCCAACAAAGTTTGCGCAAAATGGGCAAAGCACTCTGGGAGAAGAAGGGCATAGCCGGCCCTGACATGTGGCCCGAGATGAAGCCAATCAGAGACCGGCGGGATTTTGTGGGCTCACCGGGACTATAAAAATCCGGGCGCCCACGGGGGAGCCATTTCCCCCCCACGTACTATCATGGGGAAAGGGGCTGCCCCGGCTGAATTTTTAATTTAAGAAAATGATAAATTTTACATCATTTTTGTGGGGTTTTCCAGGCTTGTCTCAGAGACTGCTTCTCTTAATTTCTATTTTTTTGATTTTTTTTGGGGTAAATTTAACTGAATTTCCCTGTGCGCCCTGCCCGCCATGTACATTTTAAAAGCTATCCCGCTCACAAACACATTGAATTTTCCCCAAGGGGGCATCAAAACCCAATTTTCCCGATGTATTCAATTTTAAAAAAACGGGGTTTTTTTAATACAAAACCATTTCATTTTTGGCTGGGTCAATTCTTTTTGCGCAATTTACATCCAGGGTAATTAAGTTTTTGGTGCGGGGGTTTAAAAAAAATAGAACCGGGCATTTCACCGCCAAAAAATACAATTTTCCCCGTAAACATAATTCACAAAAGCGAAGTTTTAAATTTCCCAAATTTTTTTTCTTGTTGTGTAGCGGGGGAAAAACGCAATTTTTAACACGCTACAAAGGGTAGTAGTTTCCGGCTGCTCAAAATTTTTTTTGCGCAAATTTTCATCCAGGGGGTTTAAAAAAGCGTTTTTCCCCTGGTGTTGACTCCCAAAAAAAACCCTCTTTTTTCACCCCCAAAAAAAAACAAATTTTTCCGTAGCAAATTCACCCAAACAAAAGGGTTTAATTTTCAATTTTTTTTTCTTTGTAATGGTAACGTAGAAAACACGCAAATTTTAAAAACGCTAAAAAGCTATCGTTTGTGGCTGCTCAATTCTTTTTGGGGCAATTTTTCATCCAGGGGTTAATAAACCTTTTTTTTCTGCTGTTTTTGACAAAAATTTTAAAACCATTTTTTTCACCACCAAAAAATTACAATTTTCCTGTACTTAATTCATTAGCAAGGGGTTAATTAAAATTTTTTTTCTCTTGTTGTTAGGGGAAAAAAAAAACACGCAATTGAAAAACATGCTACAAAGCTAGAAACTTTTTTTGGGCCCGGGCTAAATTTTCTTTTGCGCAATTTACATCCAGGGTTTAATTTAAAAGCGTTGTTTTTTCCTGCTGGGTGACAAAAATAAACCGTCTTTTTCACCCCCAAAAAATTTAAAAAATTTTTCCTGTAGCTTTAATTTTCAAAACGAAGGGTTTTAATTTTAAAAAATTTTTCTCTTGTTGTGTAGCGTAAAAAAACATGAAAAATTTTAACACGCTAAAAAAGCAATTATTTTGGGGCTGCCAATTTTTTTTGCACAATTTACATCCAGGGGTTAAAATTAAGCGCTGTTCTGCAGTTGTGCCAGTAAAAAAAAAAAACTTTGTTTTTCCCCCGGGCCACAAAAAAAAAATTCTGTAGCAAAATTTCATACCAAAGGTTAATTAAGCCTGTTTGTGCTTTTATATTCGGGAAAAATACACAGATTTTTTTAAACGGCACATACAAGTCAATTTTTCCTGCCCCATTTTGTGGAGCGAAAATTTTTTTCCCAAAGGGGGTTAAAACCCAAGCTTAACTTAGGGGGTTAAATTTGGGAAAGTAAAAAATTACAGGGGGGGAGTTATGCATATACAGATATCTTCATAAAAACAGTGTTTTGTACTTTTTGGGAAAAAAAACAGTATTTTCAGACAGGAGGGGGGCGGGGCTCTTCACTGCGAGGGGCAAGGCAAAAAACATTCCAGGCCCAGGTCGCAGCAAAAAGAAAGGGGCCCCCATCGCAGCGGGGGTCCCCTCGGTGGGGCCCACAACTCCGTTTCATTTTTCGGCCGTTTGCTGACTGAAAACCCAAAGGGGTTTTTAAATTTGGGTTGACTGGGTCATCCACTTCCTCCCAGATGACATCTGAAAACCCCCAGCCAAGAGTCGGGGGGGGAACTTTCAGACAAAACCCCCTTGTTGGCTTTGGCCCGGGGGGGGCCCAGGGGCCCCTTTCACCTTTCCTAAACCCCCCTAAACCGGCCCCCTCAGCCAGGGGGACTATTTTGTGGCGGGGCCAAAGAAACCACTATATAGCGGGGAAAAAACAATTTGAGGAGGGCAGCAGCATCTCCCTTGGCACCGAAAAAATGGGGCCAAATCCCCTGCTTCTTGCATGGCACAAAGAAATAAGTTTGTGGAAGGGGAAAGGGAGGTCATATTGGAGGGTCACCCTTTCTCCCAAAACCAAGACCGGGGGAATGAAGACAGCATGAGGGATGAAACAAAAAAAGGGATGAGATGTAGCCGACCCGCACTTGGGACCGGGTTGAGGAAGGGCTTCATCATCGTAAAGGAGAAGAGGGCCCAGCTTCACGTCGGGCAGCACCCGCAGCCGGGAAAATTTTGGCCCGGGGGCCGTGAGTTTGCAGGAAAGCAGCATGTGGGGCCCCGGGACCCGGGCGGCCAGGGGAAAAAAAAACCCGCTTCGCAGGTCCAAAGAAAAGTAGCGGCACGGGGGCCAGCGGGGGCAGGGGCGGCGTTGTCACTCAGTGCGGATTTTTGGGTTTGGGTAAAACCCCGTTACTCGGTTTTTTGTGGAAGTTCTTTGCAAAGGGGAAAACCGGGGGGGAGCCGAATAAGGGTATATGTAAAAATTTGTGGGCAGAAAGGGGGAAGCGGGGGCCGGGGAAGCTAACTTTGGCACCCCGGCCCTGCTTCAACACATCCCAGGGGCACCATCCGGGGGGCCTGGGGGGAAAATGGGGTCAAAATGGGGTTTGGTCCACCCTCCCCGCCGCAGCAAGAGCACAGCACGGCCAGTGGAAACCAAAAGCCATTGCACCCAGTAAAGGGGTTTCCACCCCCTCTGCAGAAGGGAGCTTTTTCTTTTTTTGGACATCATCTCCCGGGTTCCAGATGCCCCTTTTTTCTCGCTTACTAAAAGGCCGCCCACCCGGGCCCTTTTCACGAGGGGGATTGCAAAGAGACAGCAGTAGCTTTCCAACCATAAAAAGGGTTTGCGGGGCAGTTTACCGTGCTCCGGGGTCCAATTTTTGGGGACTCCCAGTCCCTCCCTTTCCCAAAGGGTGGAATTTTGGGCCCCGGGTTCAAGAAATAATGGTTTGGGTTGCCGACCCCGAGATGGATTTTTTCCCAAAGCCGAAATTTTTTTTTTCCAAAAAGGAAGCCCAAACACTTCTTTAAAATTAAGAACAGAAGGGGGGGCCAAAGCCCCTTGAGCTTATGGGGTTTTTTTTCCCAAGGGGGCCACGGCACCCGGCGGCCCGTCTGGAGCTGTAACAGGTCGGGGGCCAAAGTACTTTTTCCCTTTAGGGGCCCACGGGGGAAAATTTTTCCTTCCGGCCCGGGCCCAAAACCAAAAAACTTGGACCCCGATGTTCCCCCCCTTTTCCCCACCCCTCCCCACCAACCACCAAAACTCAGCCTCCACAAGAAACTGCCCCAAATTCAAACCACATGTTTAGGGCACAGGGGGTGTCACACATTTTCTACACCTGGTTTTCCCTTTCGGCAAACAAGTCCCCATGGGGGAGGAATTTGCTCCCGTCATGCAGAAAGAAATGGGATTTGGGGCTTTTTTCCGCGCCAAACGGAAAATTGGGAAAACCAGGGGTGACGGGACAATGGGGAGGAACATGGTGCCGCGCGGGGAAAACCGGGTTTGGGGGATGGTCCATGCCCCCTGCGGGGCGAAACGTGTTAAATTTGGGTTTTGTGAAAATTTTTTCCCTGAAGTTTTTCCACCGATCTTCAGCAATTTGAAAATGGCCAGGAAAACGGGTTGCATGCACTTCACCCAAATTCCTCCCAAAGCCAAACACCCTCCTCGATTTGGGCAGCGGCAGAAGGGCCTCCCCCAACACACCTGAAATGCGATGTTTCCCCCCCTTTTGGAAACCCAGCCTGCACATGTTGGGGCCCCGGACTGTATAAACAGAGAAAGGCCTTTAAACCCGTTTTTTTTTTGGGGGGTTTTTCCGGGTGGACGGGAAGTACTAAACCGGGTGTAATTTGATGACACCAATGGCAGTTTCATGATGACCCCTCCCGTTTGTTGGGGGCCTTTTCCGAGGAGGCACGTATTTGTCAGTCCCCGGGGGACAAGGGGATGAAAAACCCGTCTTTCCCACTGCTTCATGCCCTGGAACAATGCTAAAAAAATCTGTCTGGGCGGGGGACTGGGGGGACGTGGCGACTACATCTCGCGGAAACATTGGAATCCGGGGGGGCTAAAAAATGGAGGGGGAAGGAAAGGAGGATACTGGAGCAGAAGCATTGTCTGGTGAAATGGGGGATTTTTTTACCCAGGTGACAAGAGAGGAGGGGGGCAAAGGGGCAGCCCGGAGGGGGTAGATGGGGATGAAAGGGAAGGGCGAGGCCCGATGGGCCCCAAGGGACTGTACAAATATACTGTGGAAAAATGGGGCAGGGAGCCCCCGCAGTCACTTTTGCAGATGGCCCGCAGCATGCTGATTTGCCCGGCTATTGGGCAGGGCCCAAAAAGTCAAACCCTCTTGGGAGAGGGATGACAAACTGGCTTTTCCACCCCATTGGGCCCCTCGCTACCGGCTCCAAAATGGAAACCTTTTTTTCCCCCTAATTTTAGGGGGGGACAAACTCAAATACTATGGGGAAAAAACCTCCGTAAATCCGTTTTGGGCCCCTGCCTATGTGCGGCATCGTTTCCCCCCTCTTGGGCAGGTCTGGGCTGGGGGGGTTCTACAGCGCTCACGTAAAATTTCTGCCGTTGGGCTGGGGGGAATTGGGGGGTTTTGGTTTGGAGCATCCCAAACTCCATCAGCCCGCAACCTAAGCTGGAAATCACTGATGGGGCACTTCCTTCACCGGAGGAGGGCTGTCCCCCAGCAAACAAGCACAGCAGGGGCCTGGAAGGGAGACCCTGAACCAAAGGGGGTGGCCTACTTGGGGGAAAACAAATCTGCCACCCCAGGGTTTGAAGATCCCCTGGACACTGGGCAGCCCCAAAATGGATGTGATGGGCCCCAACTTGCCCAGTTTTCAGTGGAGAAGCTGTCCTGCCCAGGGCCCGTAGGGGGTGGATCAAGAGCGGGTGTTTTCATGCGGGGGGGCCCCTCGTTTAGCCCAAGGGAAAAAACCCCTTTTCCACGGGGGAAAATTTTTGGGGCGAAATGCCTTTTTCAAGATGAATCAGGGGTGGAACGGCCAGGGTTTCCCCCACACCAATGCTTAGGCGTCAGACTACTTCCCGCCATTTACGCCTCACCCAAACTGTGAGAAATGAGTCTGGGTTCAAACTTTCCCGCCTCAAGCCCCTAATTGATGGGCCCCCACCCGCTGATGCCCAATCTGCTGACAAATTTCTCCATTTGCCACTAACCATTTTACCCAGGAATGGTATTGCCAAACCCCCCTCCCAAAACTGTGTCATTTGGCCACCCGTCTGTCATCATGCTGCTGTTGTTGGGTGGTTTCCTTTCCCTCCAAAACTGTGTTATTGTGGGCCCCGTCTGAACCCCCTTTCTGCTTTGGGGTGCCCGTGACCCACACACTGTGTCATTGTGCCACTGTCCCGAAAATCATGTTTCTGCTAGTGGCTGCTGCCCGTGAAACCTTTGACCCCGTCTCTTTGTTCCACTGTCTGACCTCATGCTTTCTTTCCCGGGGCTGATTTCCCTGACCTCCACACTGTGTTCCCTTGTCCCCCTTTTTTGGCCCAACCCCCGGTTTTTTCCCCCTCCAGAATTTTCATTGTGCCCCCCCTTTTTGGCCTCATTTTGCTGCTGTGGCCCGCTGCCAAAGACCTACCCAATGTTTTTCATTGTGCCACCCGTTGGGCCTCATTGGCCCGGCCCCGATTTTGGCTCTGCCCCTGTCCTACACCCCTGGTCATTGTGCCAAATGGTTTGACCATTGCTGCTGTTGGGCTTTTGCCGTGAAATTTCCCCACTGTGTCATTTTCCCATCGGTGGCCTACCCTGTTTTTGCCCCTCCCGAATGGGCATTGGGGCTACTGTTTTTTACCTTAAAACTGCCCTTGGGCTGCTCCGGGACCCCACACCCGTGTGTCATTGTGCCAATTTTCTGAACTCTTGCTTGCCCGTGTGGCTGCTGCCGGCCTACACCCCCTGTGGGCCTTTTTCCCCTTGTGGTACTTTTTTTTTTGCCCCCCTCCAGAATGTCATTGTCCAAATGTTTTGAACCCCATTTCTGCTGCTGTGGCTGCGGGCCCTGACCTAAACACTTTTGGGGCATTGTGCCCGGGATGACCCCATGCTGTGCTTGGGGCTGCTGCCTTGACCCAACCCCCTGTGTCATTGTGCCACCCCTGTGGGGCCCACCCTGTTTTTGCCCCCCCCCCAGAATTTCATTGTGCCCCTTCTGACCTCATGCTTTTCTGTGGCTGCCGCGTCCCCTCCACGGTCTGGGCACTGTTGTTGCAAACCCAAGCCCTCAGCTTGTTTTTTTCCCGCTGTCGTTTGCATGACTTTATCAGGTACATTCCCCCTTCAGTTTTTTGGTCAGTTTTGCCTCTTAAGTGCCCAGGGAATTTTATAGTGAAGCGATTCTAAGAGCAGTGGCAGTCATCTGTGTGTCATACTAAAACACAACATTGTATGAAGACCAAACCAAGCTCCCTCTGCATATTTAAGCATGAGACAACGTTCTACAGCACCCTGCAGGCTCTGTGCAGCCTGGAAATACCTGTTTTTTAACGTGATTCGTCCCGAAGTAATTCGGAACGAAGTTATTTTTTGTCGAGAAATTCAGCGAAGTGAACGGACCGAATTTCGGGAAATTCGCCCATCTCTAAGTACCACGTATTCTTATGCGTGCCTATTGCATTCCCCCACCTAACCTAGTAACTAACCTCCCAATGGTTCTTAGCCACAATCAAATACCACCACCGTACTCCTTTTACCAAGAAAAATGTACTCACTTACTTGACCTTCAACAATGCCACAATTGTCTGTACACATGCCAATGTCTTCAGCAGCTTCTTATTTTGTTATTAATTAATCACACTTAGTGGACAAATCTAATCACCTGAGAATTTTCTTTTCTTCACATAGTATCAGTATACACAGTCAACTTTCTTAGTTCATTCAAAGTCAGTTCTTCTGTGTTTAATGCTCTAATGCTTAAAGTGTACCTTAAAAACAGCTAGTGACTCTCTTTCTGATCTTACCAAACACAACGCCTGTAGAAAAAATTATATTCCGGAAAATCCAATAAGATTAGCACAATTACTGACACAAAAAGGAATTTTTGGCTCCTTTTCTTAAAGAACAGACAGGGCATTTTTAATTTGAAGGTTATCTGGTGGGACTAACCAAAAACAGATTAAATATACAGAATCAGACGGAACTGAGTTTTGCGAGATTAAAGGGTCTTCCTTTGCAGGCCAGCAATTTGATCTGTTCATCCTGATCTAATGATCCTCAAAGGTTTTGGGTATATCCCACAAACCTGTCTGCCCACCCAGAGACGCTGTTTTGTTGCTTTCATAAACCGCAACTTAGTCCTCGTTGTGCGGTATCCAAATTGATATAAGAATGGACATGCACGCTTATGTCAGTGAAGATTGGCAGCTGACATCAGGATGATTTAAGAAGCAAAATTATTTTTTTTGTTAATGCATGAGAGTTTTTATAGTTTGATCTGGAGGCATAGTAATATTACAATATTCAACACATCATCATCATTACTTCACACTTTTGATTATAATTCTCAGTACAATTGATTAGTTTAATCAACATACTTTTGCGTCAGTGGCGACCTTTACCCTATCTTTGTTTTGGTTGCAATTAGGTTTATTTTACAGCATACAGTCTATTGTTGGGAGAAGTTAATTAATCTGGGCCTATAACCCAGAGGATGCTGGGAAAGAAGTGACGTAATGGTGCACTAAACATCCCTTATGCCATACATATATAAACAAATGTGTATCATCAGTGATTACAGAAACGGAAACAAGAACTAACCAATGAGAGAATAGATTAGCCAAATGACAAACTAGAGACCTAAACATATTCCTCTTGGGTCTGGTGGAAACTACCGTCAGTGTAGTCTATGTTAGAAACACATGAGATAGAAGTATCCAGTGTATGGTCCTAAAGTAGAAGAGATGAAGCAAAGTCAGACCAATGTTAGGGCAGGAATGAACATCCAAGTTTTTTAGAGGCGCATAAGAGATTGTGAAAACTTTAAAAGGATGCTCAGGAAGGCATGGGAGAATATAAGCATGGTGAATGGAAGAAGAGCAGCATGCAGCTATGAGTAGAGCAGTGGTGAGTAAGTATGCAAATGTCCTAAGCTTCATAATTTTTTCTTAAAAGACTAACTTATTGTATTTTTAAACCATATTTTCCAAAACAAAACAAAAAACAAAACTGTATTTTAATACTACGATCAAGTTATTTTGACCATTTTTAAGTTGTTTATTTAACCCTTTAAGGTCTAAGCCTGTTTTGGAGTTAAGGACCCCAAAACCCTTTTTTTTTAAACTGACATGTGCCACTTTATCGTAATAACTTTTCAATATTTTTCCTATCCAAGTGTTAAGAGATTGTTTTTCGGAAAAAATTGTGCTTTTAATTTTTCATTAATTTAGGGTTTAAAAATATCCCAAATGTTGTGACAATTTGGAAAAAATTTCCAAAATTTAAGTTTAAAAAATTCTGTGGCAAGACACATAATCGCTGAATGGGAAAAACGATTTAAAGAAGTGGAATTTTGTTAGAATTTCAGGAAAACTTTGGTTTTGAACGAAAGTCGAAGTTTGGGGGGGACTTTGGGTTTAAAAAGTGGCTTTTGATTTATAAAAAAGGGTGCGAGCCCTGGCCTACATGGGGGAAAAGCAAACCCGGGGGAAGAAGGGCATAGCCGCATGCATGTGCAGAATGAAGCCAATCAAAGGGCCGGCGGGATACTGTGACGTCACCGCAAATATATAAGTCCGGGCCCCGAAACCCGGGGGGCTTTATACCGCTTTCACTTACGTTTAGGGAAGGGGCGCCGCGGGGATTGTTACTGAAGAACTTTATTTTTATACAGCATTTTTTGGGGTGTTCAGCCTTGTCCCCAGAGCTGCTTCTCTTTTAAAGTTCTATTTTGATTTTTTGGTGTATTGGATTTTGAAATCCCTTGTGCGCCCACTGCCCGCTGTTGTCCCCCCGGGGTCGATTGCTAAGGTTCCCTTTAAAAATCGGGGCTTGAGGCCTTAACAATGGCTTAACAACCGATTGGAGTCCGCGGGGGTCGATTGCTAACTTTATCAACTGACTTGTTTTTGAAAGGGCCCTTAAAAAACCGGGTTAACGATGTTTTGCGAAATTCACAACGCAGTAAAAATTTTGTGTCCCCCAGTGAAGGTAAAAGGGGCCCCCGTAAAATTATACGTCCTCCCAGTAGGTGGTTATTTACTTTAATATCTCCCAGTAGGTAGGTTTTGGGAGTTTATATGTCCCCAGAGGGATATAGGCAGGTTTTTTGACCCCCCCAAAGGGAAAATGGGCATTTTTTGGGTCCCCCAGAGGGTTTTATAGGCAGGGGTTTTTGATCCCCCAGCAGGTATATGGGCAGGTTTTGGGTCCCCCCAGCAGGTATAAAAGGCAGGTTATGGATCCCCCTGTAGGTATATAGGGGGTTTTTGGGTCCCTTGTAAGGGATATAGGCCCGGTTAGGCCCCCCCAGGGAAAATGGGAAAAATTTTGGATCCCCCAGCAGGTATAAAGGCAGGTTTTTTGGATCCCCCACAGGTATTTTTGGCAGGGTTTTGGGGTCCCCCGTAGGGAAAAAGGCAGGTTTAGGTCCCCAGCAGGTAAAAGAAACTTATAGGGCCCCCCAACCCGTGGATAAATTTTGGTAGGTTTTTAAAGGGTTCACGCACTTAAAGTAGGAGATTTATAGCTCCTCCCTGCACGTAAAATAAATAGATAATAGCCCCTTTCCCCGCACAAATAAAAGAAAATAATAGCATCCCCCCCTGCCAAAATAACAGTAGATAATGCACCCTCCCGAAAATATAAAAAAGTAAATTTTTAGCCCCCTCCCTGCATAAAAAACAGTAAAAAAATAGAAACCCTCCCTGCACATATAACAGGGAGTTTAAAACCCCCCCCCCGCACATAACAGTAGATAATTGCCCCCCCCCCTGCCCTATAACAGTTTAATTAAGCCCCTCCCCCCCTGCACCCTATACAGTTTTAAATTTTGCTTTTCCCTGCACATTAAAAAGTAGATAAAAACTCCCCCCCCTGCACATTTTGACATTTTGATAATAGCCCCCTCCCTTCACATAAACAGTAGATAATAGCCCCCCCCTCTGCAAAATATAAAAAATAAATAATAGCCCCCCCCCCCACATATAAAAGTAGATTTTAGTCCTCCCTGCCAAAAATAAAACAATTTGATAATAGCCCCCCTCCGCCAATATAACAATAAAATAAAAAGGGGCCCCCCCTCCCCGCCATATAACAAAAAGAAAAAAGCCCCCCCCCCCCTGGCACATATAACAATAATAAAAACCCCCCTCCCTGCACATATAACAATTTGATAAAAAACCCCCCTCCCTGCACATATAACAGTAGATAATAGGGGCCCGCCCCGCACTTTTAACAGTAATAATAGCCCCCTCCCTGCAAATATAACAAAAGATAATAGCCACCCCCTGCCCAATTTTAAAAGTAATAATAGCCCCCCCCCCTGCCATAAGACATTTGATAATACCCCCTCCCTGCACACATAACAGTAGATAAAAAGGCCCCCCTGCACATATGCAGTAAAATAATAGCCCCCCCGCACATATAACAGAAAAAATAAACCCCCCCCTCCCCGAACATATAACAAAAATTAAAAGCCCCCCCCCCCGCACATATGACAGTAGAAAATAGGGCCCCCCCGGGAAAAATAACATTTTAAAAATAGCCCCCCCCCTTGCACATATAACAATAGTTTAAAAGCCCCCCCTGCACATATAAAAAGTAATAAAAAGCCCCCCCCTCCCGCACATATAACAATAGATAATAGGGCCCGCCCTGCACATATGACAGTAATAATAGGCCCCCCCCCACATATAACGTAAAATAATAAACCCCCCCCCCTGCACAAATAACATTTGATAATAGCCCTCCTCCCGCACATATGACAGTAGAAATTTGGCCCCCCCGCACAAATAACAAAAAGAAAATAGCCCCCCCCTGCACATATAACAATAATAATAGCCCCCCCCCCTTCCATAAACAGTAGATTAAAAAGGCCCCCCCTGAACCCTATAACAGTAGATAATAGCCCCCCCCCTGCACATATAACAATAGATAATAGCCCCCCCCCCCTGCAATAAAAACAATAGATAAAAAGCCCCCCCCCCCACATATGCGTAATAATAGGCCCCCCGATGAAAAGAGCTAATTAATAACCTGTACAGCACTTACCCGCCTCGCTCCCGCCGCTTGGGGCGGGGCCGGCTGCTCCCCGGGCTTTTGTTTCCATTCCGGTTTTGACGTCACCCCGGCCCCCGGGGCGCGCAGCGTATGACGCCACCTCCGCCCGTGCATCCGGCGTGCACAAACCGCATCCCCGCCCGCGGCCACAAAAGTGCTTGCGGGCTCCCCTGCCCGCCAAAGCACTAACCCGAAAGTGCGCCCGGGGGGACGCACATACAGTTTAGTCCCCCTACCCTGGCCCCTCGCCAAGGGCCTAAGCCTAACCGATACTTAGGACTGGTAACCCCGGGTTTTGGAAAACCCAACGATCCGGGCCGGGGGCGGGGGGCGGAAAATCGGGGGGCGCCCGGGGCTATGCGCTGCATATAAAATTTTAATGCAACTCTCAAAGACATTGAATATCCAAGGGGATCTAAGCCAAATTCCTGATGTATTCAAATTTTTAAAAAAACAGCGTTTTTATTTTTTTACAAATACCCTTTCATTTTTTTGGCTGCTCAATTCTTTTTCCCCAAATTTTTCATCCAGGGGGGAATTAAAAGGGTTTTTTTTTTGGTGCTGTGGTGCAAAAATGGGCCGTCCCTTTTTCACCCCAAAAGATACAATTTTCCCCGTACATAATTCACAAGCGAAGTTTTAATTTCAATTTTTTCTCTTGTTGTGTAGTTTTAAAAACAGCAATTGTAAAAAGCTACAAAACTAGTAGTTTTTCCCGGGTTTCTAAATCTTTTTGGGGCCCTTTTTTCATCCAGGGTTAATTTAAACGTTGTTCTCTGCTGTTTTGACTACAAGAAAAACCGGTTTTTTTTTTCACCCCAAAAAATAAATTTTCCTTTTAGCATAAATTTACAAACGGGAAGGGTTTAATTTTCAAATTTTTTTCCTTTTTTTTAGCGTTTGAAAAAACCAAAAGTTTAAAACCTACCAAAAATATTAGTTTCCGGCTTCTCATTTTTGCGCAATTTTAATTTCCCGGGGTTTAATTTTAAACGTTGTTTTTGCTGCGTTGGACTCCCAAGGAAAAACCCTCTTTTTCCCCCGCCCAAAAAAAAAATTTTCCCGGGAGCCCTAATTTACCGGAAACGAAGGGTTTAAAAAATTTCAATTTTTTTCCTTTTTTTGTGTAGGAGAAAACCCCGCAATTGTAACAAAGCAAAAAAGCTAGATTTTCCCCTGCTCAATTCTTTTGCGCAATTTAAAATCCCGGGGGGTTTTAAATTTTGCTTTTTTTTGCCCGCTTTTTGTGGCTCCCCAAAAAACCGTTTTTTTTCCCCCTCCAAAAAAAAACAAAATTTTTCCCGTAGCATAATTTTACGGGGCCGAAGGGTTTAAATTTAAAATTTTTTTCTTTTTTGTGTAGCGAAAAAAAACGCCCAAATTTTAACACGCTAAAAAGCTAGTATTTCCCCTGCTCAATTCTTTTGCGCAATTTTTCATCAGGGGGTTTAAATTTAACGTTTTTTTGTGGGTTGTGACTCCAAGAAACCGTCTTTTTTACCGCCAAAAAAAACAATTTTCCTGTGCTAATTTAGACGAAAAGGGTTTAATTTCAATTTTTCTCTTGTTTTTGTTCGTTTGAAAAAACGCAATTTTAACACGCTACAAAAATAGTAGTTTCCCCGGGTTTCTCAAATTTTTTTGCGCAATTTTTCATCCAGGGGGAAAATTTAAACGTTGTTTTTGTGCTGTGGGGACAAAAAAAAAGACCGTCTTTTTCACCCAAAAAAATTTCAATTTTTCCCTTTGCATAATTTACAAAACGAAGGTTTTAAAAAAATTTTTTCTCTTGTTTTTTACGTTTGAAAAAACGAATTGAACACGCTACAAACTTTAGTTTCCGGTTTCTCAATTTTTTTCGAATTTTCATTTCCCGGGGTTAAATTAAAACGTTGTTTTTGCTGCTGTTGTGCCCCCAAGAAACCCTTTTTTCCCCCGCCCAAAAAAAAAAAATTTCCTGTAGCATAATTCCCCGGAGCAAGGTTTAAATTTCAATTTTTCTCTTGTTGTGTGCGAGAAAACCGCAATTGTAACAAAGCTACAAACTATTTGTTTTCCCGGGTCAATTCTTTTGCGCAATTTACTTTCCAGGGGGTTTAAATTTAAACGTTGTTTTTGGGGCTGTTGTGGGCTCCCAAAGAAAAACCCTTCTTTTTTACCCCCCAAAAAAAAAATTTTCCCGTGCATAATTCACGAGCGAAGGTTTTAAATTTCAAAATTTTTTTTCTTGTTGTGGGAGCGTAGAAAAAACGCAATTGGGAAAAAACGCTACAAAGCTAGTATTTTTCCGGCTGCCCCAATTCTTTTTTCGCAAAATTTTCATCCCCGGGGTTTAAATTAAACGTTGTTTTTTTTGCGTGGTGACAAAAAATAACCCCTCTTTTCACCGCCAAAAAATACAAATTTTTCCGTAGCAAATTCACAAACAAGGTTTAAATTTCAATTTTTTTTTTTGTTGGTACATAAAAAAACACCAAAATTTTAAAAACGCTACAAAAATATTAGTTTCCGGGTGTCCCCCTTTTTTTGCGGCCAAATTTTCATCCCGGGGGTTTAATTTTAAACGTTGTTCTGCGCTGTTGGGGACTCCAAGAAAACCCTTTTTTCAAACCCCCAAAAAATAAAATTTTCCGTAGCATAGTTCAAAGAAGCGAAGGTTAATTTTCAATTTTTTCTTTGTTTTTGTAGCGTAGAAAAAAAAACCAATTGGGAAAACGCTACAAAGTAGTAGGTTTTTCCGGCTGCTCCATTTCTGTTGCGCAATTTTTCATCCCGGGGTTAATTTTAAAGGTTTTTCTGCGCTGTTGTGACTCCCCAAAAACCGTCTTTTTCACCGCCAAAAAAAAACAATTTTTCCTGTTGCATAATTCCGGGGGCGAAGGTTAATTACAATTTTTTTTTCTTGTTGTGTAAGCGTAAAAAAACACCAATTGTAACACGTACAAAGTAGTAGTTCCCGGGTGCTAATTCTTTTTTCGCAATTTCCATCCAGGGGTTTAATTTAAAAGGGTTTTTTTTTTGTGCTTTGGTTACAAAAATAGACCCTCTTTTTCAAACCCCCAAAAAATACAATTTTCCCGTTGCATAATTCACAAAAAAGAAGGTTAATTACAAAATTTTTTTTCTTGTTGGGTAGCGTAGAAAACACGCAATTGTAACACGTCAAAGCTAGAAAATTTCCGGGTGCTCAATTTTTTTTGCGCAATTTTTTCATCCAGGGGGTTTAAATTAAACGTTGTTTTTTTTGGGTGTGGTGACAAAAAATTGGGCCTTCTTTTTTACCGCCAAAAAATACAATTTTTGTAGCATATTTTAAAAGGAAAGGGTTTAAATTTAAAAATTTTTTTCTTGTTGTGTAGCTAGAAAAAACGCAAAATTTTAACATGCCCACAAAAACTAGTTAAATTTTTCCCGGGTGCTCCAAAACTTTTGCGCAATTTACACCAGGGTTAAAATTTAAGGTTTTTTTGCAGTTTACTCAGTAAAAGAAATTTTTGTTTCACCGCCCCAAAGAAATTCTGTAGCCCTAATTCATATCCAAAGGTTTAAATTTAAACCTTTTTTTGCTTTTATATTCATTTAAATTTCACAAAGGGTTTTTAAAAAGGCCAAAAAAAAAGTTTAATTTTTCCTGCCCCTTTGTTGGGGAAAAATTTATATCCAAAGGGTTAACCCCAACTTCTTTGTGGGGTTTATTTGGCGTCAAATACAGGGTTTTGTAATTTTTTCATGTTCAGATATCTTCAACAAACAGTGTCTGTACATTAAAAGAAAAAAACAGTTGTCAAAGAGAGGTGGCAGGCCCTTTACCTGCGAGTGGTGGGGGCAACAAAAAATTCCGGGGCCCCGGGCGCAGCAAAGAAAGGGACGTCGCAGCGGGGTCACTCGGTGGGCCCCAAATGCCGCTGTTTATCTGTGGCCGTGGGGTTTTTTTCAGCAACCCCATGGTTTTTTGAATTTGGGTTTCTAGGTTTATCCACTTCCTCCCAGATAAAATTTTGAAACCCCAGCCAAGAGTCGGTGGGAACTTTAACACAACCCCTTTTGGGGGCATGGCCCGGGGAAGGCCCGGTCAGCGGCCCCCCACCTGTGCTCAACCCGCCTTTTGGCCCCTCCGGGTTTCCCCCAGCCCGAGATTTTACTTAGGGTCTTGCTTTAGCGGCCCCCAAAATAGCGAGGGGGTGAACAAATTGAGGAGGGCAGTCAAACAGCTACTTGGGATCGAAAAAATTTGGGGCCCCAAAATCCCCCCGCTTCTTGGGGTAGGCGACAAAGTATAGATGTTTGGGAAAGGGCATGGGAGGTCAAAAAGGGGGGTTTAGCCCCTGCATACCCAAAACTGGTGATAAGGACAGCAGTGAAAGATGAAAAAAACATATAGATGAGGATGGGAGGGCCCCCCCGAAATTGGGGGCCGGGTGTAGGCAAGTGCTTCTTTTCTTTAGGGGAAAAAGGGCGTAAATTGGCGTAGGGGAGCAGCGCAGGGCCCGCAAGTGGGTCCCTGTGGCCGTGAAATCGAGGATAGCAGCAGTGTGGGGGTCGGGGGGGCCCAAAAAGCCCCCGGGGGAAAAAACCCGCTTTGCAGGCCAACAAAAATAGCGGAAAAAGGGGTCAGCGAGGAAACGGCAGCAGTACCCCCTCATGCAGAGCGTTGGGGGGTAAAATGAGGGGTCCGGGTGTGGCAGTTCTTTTTTAAAAACACCCGGGGGAGCCAAAAATGGGTATTAAAGTAGAATCTGAAAACGAAAAATAAAACGTGGGGCCCGGGGGGCAAAATTGGGCCCCCGGCCCCGCGTCAAAAACATTTTCGCGGGCACCAACCGGTGGCCTGGGAGAAACGTGGCTCCCGATTTTGGTGGTCCAACCCGCCGCCCCAACAAAAAGCAGCAGGGAGCAGCGCCCAGTGGTTCGCATGCCATTGCAGCCAGTCAAGGCCCACCCCTTGCAGAAGGGGGGCTGTTTTTCTTTTTACTTTTATCTCCCGGTCCCGAAAGCTCCTGCTTTCTCGCTACTCATGGCTCCAGCAAATCATTCAGCGAGGCGATTTTCAAAAAAAGACAAAAAAGTTCGTCAACCACCCAAGGTGGGAGCAGCTGACCGTGCTCCTGTCCAACTTGTTTTTTTCTGGAGCCCTCCCCCTTTTCCCAAAAGGTGGAATCTGCACCCTTTTAAGAACTAATGGCTTTTTGCCGAAACCGGATTGGGGGAATTCCAAGCCGTAATTTCTTTTCCAAAAAAAGGGGGGAGTACCAGCACTTCAAAAATATGTTAGAACCCGAAAAGGGGGGCCCGTCCTTAATTTTTCGGTTTTTTTTCCCAAAGGGGCCCCGGGAGCGCGGAAAGTCTGGAGCTGTAAATTTCGGGCAGGGGCCCGTTTCATTTTCCCTTTTTTGGCCCCCCCTGGGGGAATGTGCTTCCGGCCCAGGCACACCAACAACCTTTTGGGCAGGAGACCCGCTTTTCCTCCACTTGTTTAAACTGCGGCTCCTGCGCCCAAAGTCCCCCCTCCTCCTCCTCCCCCACCCATCTCCGCCCCCCACAAGTATGCTCCCCATTTCCACATGTGTAGGGCACAGCGGGGTTTTATGCAGTTCTACACCCGGGTTTTCCTTTGGCAAACGACCCTCCAAAAAAGGGGGGGAAATGCTCCGGTCTTTCAAACAAGAAAATCGATGTGTGGCTTTTTCTCCCGGGCCCAAATGCAAAAACCGGAAAACCCGGGGACGGACAAAAGGGGGAACAAAGGTGTCCCGCGCTGCCCAGAAGGGATGGCCATTTCCCCTGCATGGCGAAAGTGTTAAAACTGGTTGGAAAAAGGGGCCTGAAGTTTTCCACCGATTTTTCAGATTCTAAAAAAGGCCAGGGAAAATGGGGGCAATTTTCAAATTTATTCCCCTTGTACAAAGCCAGGAAAACGGCCCCCTCGAAATGGGAGCGGCAGAACGGCCTCCCCCCAAAACACTCGTACGGGTTTTTTTCACCCGTTGGAATTCCAGCCTGCACATGTTTTGGACCCACTGAAAGAACCCAAAAAAGGGATTAACGTTTTTTGATTTATCCAGGGGGACAGGAGTACTCCCGTGAAAAATTTGACGGGCAGCCAGTTTATTCATGCGTTTACACCTTCCGTTTGTTGAGGCCATTCCCAAAGGGCGAGTTATTTTGGGCCAGTCACCAGGAAATAGGGGATGAATAACGTCATTCCCCGGGTTCATGTCCGGAAAAAGATGCTTTAAAAAACTGTCTGGGAAGGGGGGGAGAAAGTGGGGGACTACTTTTCGTGGGCCACATGAGTCCGGGGGGACTGAAAATTTAAAGGGGAGGGGGGAATTGGGGCAGAAAAAATGTCTGGTGAAATGAGTGGATTTTATACCCCCGGGACAAGAGAGGGGGAGCAGGGGCAGCTTTAGGAGGGAATGGAATTTAAGGAAAACGGGGGCAGATGACCCCCAAAACACCGAGGGAGTATACAGTATTAAATGGAGGCAAAGGGGGCCCCTTTTAGGGCACTTGTGAATTGGGCCCCCAGCATGCTTTTTTGCTGGTAGTGACAGCCGAAATTGTCAGCAACCCGGGAGAGGGTGATTTGGCTCTCCACTCTATTTTGGGCCCTCGCTACCCGGGCCAAAATGGGGGCCCTTTTTCCCCCGCTATTTAGAGGGAAGCAAACTAAATACTATAGGGAAATCCTCCGTAATCCCGTTTGGCCCCCGCCTATGTGCGGGAAAACGTCCCCCCTGACAGGGTTTTACCGGGGGGGGTTCCCCCACGCTCCCTACTACGCCGGGGGCCCGCTGGGGGAAGGTGGGGGGGTAAAGGAGCAATTCCAGCTCCATCACAGCAAAACCAAAATTGGGGTCACTTTATGAGGGAGCTTCCTTCCCCGCTTAGTAGGGGGTAGTTGCCCCGCAGCGGGGGAGCAGCAGGGCCTGGGGCAGTTCCCCGAAACCCAAAAAGGTGGGCCCCACTTGGGCAGCAAATCTTTCCACCCCAGTTTGAAGTTTTTGCTTTGGGCTACGGGGGGCCAAACTGGATGGGGTGGCCAAATTGCCCAGTTTGCAGTGGAAAAACTGTCCCGCCCGGCCCATTTGGTGGGGATCAAAAGCGGGGGTTTTTCAGGTTTCGGCGGGGGGCCCTCGTTTGCCCAAGGAGAACCCGCTTTTCCACCGGGGGGAAAAGGGAACGACGACCTTTTTTCAAGATGAAAACAGGGGGGGGATCGGCCCCGGATTTTTCCCCACACCAATGCCTTTTGGGGTTCAGACTACATAGCCATGTTCCTCACCCAAAAACTGTGAGAAAAGGGGTCCCGGGGTTTAAACTACCCGCCCCAGCCACTATTTTTGATGGGCCCCCACCCGCCTGAGCCAAAACCTTGCTGAAAAGTTTCTCCCCTCTGCCAACAACCATCTATAAACCCGGGACTGGTATTGCCCCACCTCCCCCACTCTGTCATTGTGCCATTTTCTTTAACCCCATCTGCTGGGTGTTTTGCTTTCCGGGGACCTTTCACACTGTGTCAAATTTTCCCAATTGTGGCCTACCCTGTTTTTGCCCCCTTCCCGAAAAGTCATTTTTGCCAAATGTTCCCGACCTAAAGCTGCTGCCCCTGCCTCCACACTGTGTCATTTGTGCCACTGTCTGACCTCATGCTTTCCGCTGTGGGTTTCTGCCGTACCTACACACTGTGTCATTGTCCCGCTCTGGGGGCCTTTTCCGTTTTTGCCACCTCCAAATGTATTTTGCCACTGCCAACCCCATTTCTGCTGCTGCCGTGGGCCCACACATGTGGGCCTTTTTTGCCCACTTTCGGGCCTCCCTGGGTGCTTCCCGTGGCTGCTGGGCCCTGACCCCAAAAATGTGTTTATTGTCCCACCGTGGCCTACTCCTGTTTTTTTTTCCACCCTTTCCCAAAAAGTTTATTGTGCCACTGTCTGGGGCCCCAAGCACTGCTGTGGTGCTGCCCCTGAAACCCACACACTGGGGTTTATTGTCCCCCTCTGTGGCCTACTCCTGTTTTTGGGCCCCCTCCAGAAATTTAATTTTGCCACTGTTTTGACCTCATGCTGCCCGGGCTCTGCCCCTGACCTAAAACACTGTGTCATTGTCCCACCCCTGTTTCCCCTTTTCCTGTTTTTTTTCCCCCTCCCGAATGTCAATTTTGCCAAAAGGGCCCCCCTCCATGTGCTGCTGGGCCTTGACCTACCCACTGGACATTGTGCCCCCGGGTTTACCTCATTCTGCTCCCGTGGCTGCTGCCGTGACCTACACACTGTGTATTTTTCCCCCCTCTGTGGGCCCACCCTGTTTTTGGGAAACCTCCCGAATGTTTAAGTTTCCCCCCCACTGTCTGACCTCATGCTGCTTCTGGTTTTTTGCCGTGACTTTCACACCTTGTCAAATTTTCCCCCCAATTTTGTGGCCCACCTTTTCCCATTTTTGCCACCTAGAAAGTGATTGTGCCACTGCTGACCCAAGCTGTGCGTTTTCTGCTGCCGTGACCCCCCACACTGTTTTCCCTTGTCCCCCTCTGTGGCCCACTCCTTTTTTTTTCCACCTCCCGAAGGGGATTGTGCCAAATGTCTGACCTCCCTGCTGCTGTGGCTGCGCCTTTTACCCCCACCAAAGTGTCCCCTTGTCCACTGTCTGACCCCAAAGCGTGCTGTGGCCGCTGCCGTGACCTACACACTGTGTTTATTGTCCCACCTTGTGGGCCCACTCCTGTTTTTTGCCCCCCCTACAAAGGGCATTGGGGCCCCTGCCTGAACCCCATGCTTTCCCGCTTTCCGTGACCTACACACTGTGTCATTGTGCCCCTGTTACCCCCATGCTGCTTTGTTGCTGTGGCTGGGTGCTGTGCCTACACAATTGGGGGTCACTGTGCCCTTTTTTGGGCCCTCTTTGCTGCTTTCTGTGGCTGCTGCTGGTTTAAATACCACCCGTGTCATTGGGCCCCCCCCTCTCTGACCCTTGCGCTGCTGTGGTGATGCCCTGACCCAGAACCCCTCTGTATTGTCCCCCCTGTCTGACCTCAAAGCTTGGGTGCTGGGGGCCCGTGAAACCCCCACACTGTTCTTTTTGCCACTCTGTGACCATTTTCCCCCGTTTTGTAACCTCCAGAAGGTTTATTGTCCACTGGGCTGACCTCATTTTGCTTTGGCTTTTTCGCCCTCACCTCCACAAAACCCGTCACTAATGTTGCCACCTGAGCTCTCAGTGGTTTTTTTTTCCCGCTTTCTTGGCATGACTTTTTCAGGGAAAATTCCCGCTTTTAGGTTTTTTTGGGGGCAGTTTTGCCCCCTTAAATTGCCCAAGGGAATTTTTTAGTGAAGAGATTCTAAGAGCGGCCGCAGTCGGATTGCGTTTCATACTTAAAAAAACAACATTGGGAAAGAAGACCAAAACCCAAGGGGCCCCGGGGATTTTTAAACATGGCAAAAACATTTTTTATAGGGACCCTAAACAGGCTCCTTTTTCAGCCTGGAATAAAAATTTTTTTTTTTTTAAAAGATTCGTGCCGAAGTAATTTGGACGAAGTTAATTTTTTTTCCGGGGGAAATTCGGTGGGAAAGGAAAGAAAAAAGAATTTGGAATTTCGGCCCCTCTCTAAAAAGTCCACCAAACAAAGTTTGTAAATAATGAATTTTTTACCAATTTTGTCTTCTTTTTTGTTTGGGTTATTTTTTCAAACATTCTATTATTTTTTTAAAACATTAGGGGGCTTTGAAATTTAGTAGCAAATTTTTAAAAAAATTTCAAGAAAATTTTTCCTAGGGGGACTTTCTGAAAGTGGTTTTGAAGGGCCCTTTTATTCTAGAAAAACCCCCCCATTTAAAAAATTTACTCCCTTTTTAAACTTCAACCCCCTTAAAAATGGGCAAAACCCGCATTTAGGAAGTTTATTAACCCCCCTAGGGGATTTCCAGAAATTTAAAGAAAAGCGAAAGGGGAAAATTTCTAAATTTTTAACTTTTTTTCAGTTTTTCCCCCTTTTTTGTTTTTATTCAAAATTTGGTGGGCCCCGAAAATTTTTAAAAAAAATTTACAACCAATAATTATTCTCCTTATTTTGCAGTTTTTAGAAAAAATCCCCCTTTTGGCCAATATTTCGCTTTTTTGTCCTTTCCACAAGGGCCCCAGAATTTAAAAAGGGACCTTTGTTTAAGAAAAATTTTTTCGGGTTTATTGGGGGAGGGGATGGGGAGTGACAGATGTGGGAAAAAAGAAGTTTTCAAAATGTCTTTTTTAAATGATTTGACAACCCATAACAAAAAGTTGGGGGAACAGGGGTTGGCAAAGAAGGGGGTTTAATTTTTTTTTTTTTTTTTTCACTGTTAGAGCCATTAGGATCACTGGCAGAAAAATTTCCGGAAAACTTGAAAGTGACCAAAATGTTGATCAGGACAGCTCCACAAAAAAGATCACGGGGGAATGAAGGATTTATAAATTTTTTCAGGCGTGACAAATCGATTCCCGAAAAGGGGGACTTTGGAAACCCCACAGAAATACGATTTTCCCCACCCCCTCTCACAGAAAAAAGCCCCCCGGACATGGATCGGGGGTAATTGGTGGGGTTCCCGCCCGACTGAAATGGGCCAATTTCCCCGTGATCCCCTTTGGGACTGGACTTTCCGTAATTGATCACCTGTGTTTTGTAGATGTGCTAATTAGCTGTCAGAAAAAAAGCAATTACCCTAGAGGGTTTCACCTTATCTCTTTCACAAGCAGAAAGTTTCCAAAGACTTTTTTTGGACTTCAAGGTGCATTAACAGGGAGTGAACCCCTGACATAAAAGGGAAAGTCAGGGGGCCTTTAAAAAGGGTTTTTAAAACAGTATAAAGAAAAGGAAAAGAAACCCCATCCCCTACTTCACACTTGGGGACAAAGCCCGAAGATTTAAATTTGCAGAAATGAAAAAAAAAGTGTCAAAAAAAAAAAACCCAAACTGAAAAACATAAAAATTAAAATAAAAGTGTACTCCTTATGAAACCTGAATAAGGCCTCATGCATTGGGTAATCATGTTCACCACTGCATTACTTTTTTTTTGGAGGGTATTTTTAAACAAATTCATTTCTTGGTAAAGTATATGTGGGAGTGATTATTTTTCTGCTTTAGTTAAGATTGGACATTGTCAGGCAGTGAAAATTTACAAGGATGCTTTTCATGGCTTTCACTTTGTAAGTCTGTGTTTATTTCACATGTTTTGGGTAATTTTTAAAATGTTTTTGTCTTTTGTATTTGGTTATTAAAAAAAAAAAAAAAAAATTTCCCCCAGGTTTTAAGCTGATTTTGAGGTTTTATTTAAATGAGGTTCATTTAAAAATCTGAAAAAAAATTTTAGAAAATTTTACTTTAAAAAGTTAAGTTTCCCCTGGGCTCCCCCGGGTTGATCCTGTGTTAATTTTCATTTTTTCTTAGTTCTGGTAAACAAATTGGGGTTATTTTTATTCTCTTTCCACCTCCATTTTAAGTTATAGAAGGTTTTAAAAGGTTTGGGCTACCCAGGTTTTTTTTTTTAAAAAAAAAATAAGAATGTATTTGTTTTAAAAAAAATTTTTGATACAGAAACATTTTGGAAAAAATGTTTTTATTTTTTTAAAAAAGTAATGAATAAACCCTTTTTTTTAAGGGTATATAATACTATTCAGTTTCTTTTACTGACTAGCTCACCCCATTTATCCTTTTGCCTTTTACCTTTTTCGTCCCTAGTGAATCTCATCTCCCATCAATCACCTTTATTTTTGTAAAATTTCGGGAATTTTTCAGTAGAAAAACTTTGATTTCTTTTTAAATAATTTTTTTATAAAAACCCAAAATATTACTTTACACTGTTTATTTGCTTTTGTGCTTTAAAAAGTAAAGAAAAAATTGGGTGACTTTCCCCCCTTCCCCACACCCCCTAAAGGGGGGTTATTCCCAATAATTTTAGTTTAGGGGCTGCATGATTTTGAAAAATTTTTTTTTAATTTAAGGCCCCCTTTACTCTGGGATTTATTTATCAGAAGCCTTTCAGATCAAAAATGTTTTTTAAAAATTTAAAGGGGTTACTAATCCTATTTTCTTTTTGCGGGTTTTCCCTTTTTTTAAAATAAGTTAAAAGGGTTAAGGGGTTGTCCCCACTACAAGATTACTTTAAAACTTTTTTAGGAAATGGTAATTGGGAAAAGTTTTTCCAAATATTTTTTTAAAACAGCTTAAAAAAGGGGCAAACCATTTAAAAAAATGGGTTTTTTATTATCTGTAGATTAAAATTTCTCAAAAGGGGTTGTAAAAATTTTTTGGGCAAAAGTCCACAAATCCGTTTCTGAGGGGATTTGGGACCCGAGGAAAGGGATGAGGGGGACAGTAGGCCCATATATGTTTGTTGCTCTTTTCTATTTAAATTTTGTAAAAAGCCCCTTCCGTAAACCCCCCTGCCCCCCCAAAAAGCACAATTTAAAATTTAACATACATATTTTTTTTTTTTGGGGGCATGAGTAGGGGGAAACCCCCCAATTTCCCAATTCCTGGCTCCCCAAAATTTAAACCAAGGGTTTCTCGCCATTTTGGGTGTTTCAATTGAAGCGTCATCAAAAATCTCCAAAATGGGGGAAAAACCCAAAAGGTTTTTTCCCTGGCAATTGGGAACGGTATGAATAAAACAATTGGGGGTCCTCGGGCTAGAAAAAAAATTGTTAAACCCCGGGTTACCCATTTTTGACACAAAAAGGGAAATTGCTTTGGGGGAGGTGGTTTTAGGCTCCCCGCCATCGGTAAACAAAACCCGATACTCTGTGTGCCCTGGCAAGAGACTGCAAGGTGTTTTTGCAATGTTTCATTTGTACATGAGTATTTACCACCAAGCATATTGATCTGCTTAAAGTGTAAGTAACAACAAAGCATGTTGTGCCTCAGCGTGACAAAAATAAATATTTCTGTCCATTAGTAAAAATGTTTTCAACATTTCATCAGAGTGCTATTATCTCATCCCAAATGGTTGCCAACAGTCATTTACATCATCTGCACCACCAAAATAATGTGCAGAGCTAATGCTAATTTGCATGGAAATTATTAGTTGATTGAAATTTTGATTTTTGGGGGAAAAATTGTTTTGAAAAAAACGTGCAGAGCTTAAACCCCTCCCTTTGGGGTTTTTAAAATTTGTAAAAAACAAATATGTAAAAAAGAACCATAGCTAAGGGGTTTTCCCCAGTTGACAGGAAAACCGCTAAAATTTTGGGCTTGTTCTTTTTAAACAGATCAATAGTAAATATTGTAAAACATATCACAAACCCCAAATCTTAGTTTCATTTTTTATAGATTTTTTTTAAAGAAGGCATTCTTTTTTTTGTATTTAAGTTCAAAATGTAATTAAAAATTTAGCCAGGCTAACTTTTGCAGATAGCATAAAATCATCTCAATAGATTGAAATATATTATCTCAAACAAGTCTAAGAGAACGAACAGAGGCCTTAGATACATAATGAGTGCTATTTTGATCATATAGTACATTAGTCAAAGCACACAAACTCTGCTCCTGCAGTAACATTTTATTGCAATGAACCTGCAACTGAAAAATATCATTAGGATTTTATATAATATTTTAATAATATATTATATTATATAATATTTTAATAATATTTTATTTAATATAAAGTTATTGCAACAATTAGTTGCATAAAAGGGCATGTTCACACGGCTGATTCTGGGATGGATTTCAGCCATATTGCGTACCGTATTGCGCTCCAATACGGCTGAAATCCATCCCAGGCATTACGGTAATCCACAGTTCTCATAGAGAACTATAGATTCCGTCTCACCTTCCCGCTCAGAGAAAGTGACATGCACATTATCCTGGCGGGATACGCGCCGTGGACAATAGATGTCTATGGGGCCAGCGAGCTGCCCCCACTGCACGGCACACGCCGTAAATGCAGGGCGAAATCCGTCCCGCAATTACGCCATGAATAAGCCGTGGGAACTTAGCTTAAAGCTCGTGCAATTTACAACATACTATTACAAAATGAATATAAACAGATGTTAGAGACTAGAATATGTACAATATGCAGTCGAGTTTTTTGTAACTGTTTCAGTAATTTTTACCTATATCAGATCAAATAAAGCCCTTGAAGTGATAGTCGTCCAGCTTTATCAGTTTCCAGACTAAGAGTTCTATCTAGAGATGAAGTGGTTAATGTTGCACTTTGCATTCAGATGAATGTCAAATTCAACTTAAATCAGAGTGCTTCATTTTTGTCTTTTTATTCTGAAGAAAATTGAAAATAAGTTGTTCAAAACAGCATTGCTAAACCTAAATATGTTTGAGGTGTCTAGTGACATGATGCTTCTATTGCGGTATATCTTCAGGTTCAGTACCTAATCCAACATCACTACCTGCTACTTGAATATAAACCCAATAATTTGGTAACTAGCAGTGATCCCTTTCAGTTACTTTAACATTAGGCCGATGGTGAAGTAACAGGAAGTGACGTTTTCCGCAACATCTGATGCCACTTGTGGTTCCTTTAACATTTGACCTAGAGTTTAGTAACAGAAAATTACATTGGGCCGGAAAGTAGACCACAATGGAAGTGTTACATAGCCGGGCTAATAAGTTAAGCCCTAAAACATCTTGAACAAAACTGACCCTGATATACGATTAGAAAAGGGTTATGGTTAGGTATAAAGTAAAGGACACAGGAAGCCATTTGAGCAACACTATTAGTAGATAGGGGTGCTACTCTATTAGAAGATATCCCAACTTCTACTTTTTCTTTAAACCTTAACCCACATGGACTGATAGGTATGTCCTAATGGTGTTAAGGAGCTATGTAGCGGGATCGCACCCAAATGATGTTTTTTTTACTAAAATAAATTTGCTTCACTGCTGAAATATTGATCATGTAAAAAACACAAAAAAGTCAATTTAAGCGAGAAACAAGACAAAAGTTTTGGTCGCCTTTGTCATTTAAAGCAACTCAACTCCATAGTTTTACAGCCTCACACTGTGCTCAATAATTGATCAGTTAATTAGTGGTGTGTGTATAGAAAAGAACATCAGCACCCAACACTTTAACTTGAACCTGGCAACAAGACCTCTGAAAACATGTCAAAATCTAACCCCTGCAACCAAGCATTGATTATCAGAGAGGTGCGAAGTGACCAGATCCACTGCATGAGGGGCTGGCACGATTTTTTATGTGTCCTCAGCGTCAAGTGCAAAGGAATTAAAAAAAGATTTGAAGAGAAGTGCGGAGGATGTTTTTTTGACAAGCACAGGTCCGGAAGACTCTGCAAACACTGCTCAGGAGGAACGTTTGTTGGTTAGAAAATCAAAAGCCAAGCCCACTTCCACTTCAGCAACAGCTCCAAAACCACCCCCAGAAAGGGAGTGCCCCCCCCCCCCTGGTCACCTCAAGTCAGAGTTCAACTAGAACAGTTTTGTAGAATCGTCTCGAGATGAGCTACAGAATTGTGTCCGAATCAGTGCCAGAAAGCCAGCACTTAACAAAAGGCAATTAACAAACCGTGTGGCATTTGCCGAAGGACCCACAACCTGTAAATGGATGGACGCTAGGAAAATTGGCAGAAGATGTGGATTTCTCAGATGAATCTTCAGTTTGAAATACACCAAACATCCTCCATAAATAAGTCTGCAAGAGACCTACTGGGATCCGTATGGATCCAAGATAACACCCAGAAAACAGTTAAGTTTTTGGAGGTGTTGAAACATCATGTCGGGGGTTACATTCAGTATTGGGTGTGTAAGAACATTTGCAGAGGTGTAGAGGCAATTATTAATAACCTAAATATTTCAAGAAGTATTAGCTACTTCTACATTCCCCTATCACAAAAAGGGTCAAATTTGTGCAGCTGGATGGGTAGCTCCATCTCATACTATCAACATCTCTTCATCAAAGTTCCACAGGCAAAGAAGAGCAAGGCGTTCCAGGACTGGCCAGCGCCATTCACCATACATGAACATCATTGAGCATTTTGGATATACGAGATAAAAGGGAGATTGTGAAAGACAAAACAAAAGAATCTTGACCAAACTCTGGAGGAGGCATGTAAGAGCAGCATTCTTTGCTATTCTTATGTCAATAAATTGTAATGAATCATGGAAAAAACGCATAGGACGCAGTCCATCAAACTCATGGAAGTTCACACAAAATATTAACAAGCTCTAATAGCACCAACAACTTCTATTTCATCAAATGTTATGAATTATCTTTTAGATCTTTGAAGTAAATATGTTTAATTGATTTTCACATTAATTTGTCTGTGTGCGATAAAACATTTGTCTGCCAAAATCCTGACCTTTCTGTTTCCTTAAATGATTAACATTTCAGCAGTGAAGCAAATTTATTTTTGTTAACAAAACATCATTTGGAACGATTTCAGCTTTCATAAAAGTCATTTCTAAAACCAATGGATGCATTTAGTCAGTGTTATCAGCTTTGGTATCCACAACATGGAAGAGCGACAAATGACTATAGATGGTGCTTAATCGATTCTAAAACGAAGTGGAACTTCGTTAGAATTTCAGGAAAACTTCGGTTCGGTAACGAAAGGTCGAGAACTATTAGGTATCTTCGGGTGAACAAGTGAGCTTTTGATTGAAAAATATGGCTGCGAGCACATGGCGCTACATGGGGCAAAGCACTCTGGGAGGAAGAAAGTGGACATATGCCTTCCTGACGATGTTGCAGAGTGAATGCAATCAGAGACGGGCGGGATTCAGTGACTCAACCGCACTATATAAGACCGGGCGCGACGCCGGGGAGCTCACTACTCCTCTCGACTGTTGCACAATGCATGGAAGGTGCTATCACGACGGCTGAATAGCTCTTACTGAAAATAATTGCGATTTAATATAAGTGCGATTTCTGAGAGGGTGCTCTCAGCTTGTCTCAGAGACTGTTTTCTCTTAAATGTTCTATTTCTAACTTTTTGGGGATATTGGATCTGAAAACCAGTATAGCGTCCGACTGCAGGCTGAGTATATCATATACATACCAATATCCCAAGTGGGTATCTAAAAAGCCAGTTCCCTGTTGTATTCATTTAAAAGAAACATCGTTTTTTAGGGGAATACAAATACCAACTCTCATTTTGCTGCTCAATTCTATTGCGCAATTTACATCCAGGGGGTATATCTTTAATAAATGCGTTGTTTATGCTGGTGCGTGCTGACCCCAATAAACTGCGTACGTTCTTTTCACAACGCCAAAAATATGAATAAAGTTTTTCCTGTAGCCTAATTCACGAAGCAAAGTTTATTACAACTGTTAATCTCTTGTTGTGTAGCCGTAGAAAACACGCAATTGTAACACGCTACACGAAGCTACTATTTGTGGGGCCATTCCTTGGCGCAATTTACAACCAGGGTTATTTTAAGCGTTGTTTTGCTGGTGTGCTGACCCCAAGAAAACGTCATTCTTCAACGCCAAAAAATATAAATTTATCTATGTAGGCCTAATTCACAAGCAAAGGTCTAAGGGTTACAACTGTATCTCTTGTTGTGTGGCCGTATAAAACACGCATTGCGTAACAACTCAAAACAAGCTGACTAGTTTGTGCGGCTCAATTCCTTTGGCGTCAATTTACATCTAAGGGGTTAATTAATCGTTGTTTTGAGCTGGTGGTGTCTGACAAAAAATAAACCGTTCTTTTCAACGCCAATATATATAAATTTTTCCTGTAATCCTATTCACAAGCAAGGTTAATTACAACTTTATCTCTTCGTTGTGTGGCGTAGAGAAACACGGCAATTGAACACGGCGATACAAAGCTACTAGTTAGTGCGCTTCAATTCTTTGGCGCAATTTACAATCCAGGGGTCTTAATTAATGCGTTTTTTTTGCTGGTGTGCTGACAAAAATAAAACCTCTTTTTCAACCCAAAATATATACATTTTTCCTCAGTACCTAATTCATGTCCGAAAGGTTAATTAACTCCTGTTTGGGCTTTTACATTAGTAAAACCACAGCACAGTGCGTTTTAAACGACACATACCAAGTACATTTATCCTGGCCTTATTGTGAGCACTATTTATATCCAAGGTTTACCCAAGCTTGTTACTGGGTTCATTTGGAGTCAAAAACAGGGGTATACTTTATCATATACAGATATCATCATCAAACAGTGTCTGTACATTTTAGAACAAACAGTCATGTCAGAGCAGAGCATGTGGGCAGGCTCTGGCACCTGCGAGTGGACATTGGCACAAACATTCCTGGAACAGGCCCACTGTCGCAGCAAAGCAATGGGGACGTCGCCAGCAGGGGGTCACTCGAAAGAGCCACAACTGCCGGCTGTCATTATGCGCGGCCGGTGTTGTTTCAGAAACCCAAGGGTTCGTTGAAGGGTTGATTAGGTCATCCTCTTCCACCCAGATGACATCTGACAAACCCCAATCCAAGACTTTGCGGGTGGTAACCTCAAGAGACAACCTTAGTTGGCATGGCCCGGGAGCGGAGTCAAGCGGCCCTCAATCTGTCATCAGCGCTGTCCCGAGTCCCATCCGGTTCTCGCTCCAGCCAGAAGATACTACTATTTGGTCTGGGACAGCGGCACTATATAGCAAGTATGAACAATTTTGAGGAGGCAAGTCAGCACTACTAGCAGCGCGATAGAAATTGGGGCCAATATCCCCTGCTTCTTGGCAGTTAGGCGCAAAGTAAATATTTGTAGAGTGCAATGCGGTGAGTCATCTTGTGAGAGGTCAGCCTCGGCCATATATACCAATACCGTGATGAGACAGCAGTGACGATGAAGACACACATAGATCGGAAGATGTAGCCGAACCGGCACATTGGAGAGCCGGGTGAGGGCACGGTCTTCAACATCGTCAAGGACGATAGGAGGTTCGCAGCTTGCGCGTCAGGCAGCAGCGGCAAGCCAGCAGTTGGGATCGTAGTGTCCGTGAGTCCGCAGGAAAGCAGCAGTGGTGCGAGGTCGGAAGCCATGCGGCCACGGGGAAAAAAAGACCCGCATTCGCAGGTCCAAGAAAGTAGCAGCACAGGGTCACAGCGAGGCAGGCGCGAGCGAGAAGTCACTACAGTGTGGAGCATTGGCGGTAAAAAATCCGATAACTCGGTGTTCGTGAGTAGGCATGCTATCTTTGCTAAGACACCCCGAGGAGCCAACCATATGGGTATACTGTAGAATCTGTAAGCAGAAAGTGAAGCGGGCCTGGGATACTAAAACGTTTGCAGCACACGGCCCTGCTCAGACATGCAGCGTCACCATCCGTGGCCTGGGTAAAACGTGGCTCAAATGTGGTGGTCCATCCTGCGTGCCTCAGCAACATCAAGCTGCAGCAGCGCCAGTGGGCACCATGCCATTGCAAGCCATGTCAAGCTCCTACCACCTCTGCAGCAGTGAGCGTGTTATTACTCTTTGACATCACTCCCGTTCCAGATGTCTCCTGCTCCTCGGCTACTCTTGGCGCCAGCCAGTGTCCGATATCAAGCGAGGCGATTGCAAAGAAGACAAACAGTATGCCGTCCAACTATCCTACGATGCAGCAGCTGACATCGTGGGCTCCTTGTTTTCAAGTTGTTTGGAACTGCAGCCCCCCCCTTTCCAAAATGGGGGAACCTCCCACCTTTAAAAGAGAAACTAAGGGTTTTTGTGCCGACCAAAGATGGAAAAGTTCCAAGCCTTTAATTTTTTTTCCCAAAAAAGGCATTCCCAAACACTTAAATAAATAGGGAGAACAAAAAGGGGTGGGCAGCCCTTGAGCTTTTGGGGTTTTTGTTCCAAGGGCCGGGCAGCGCGGACGTCTGGGCTTTTAACAGGGAGGAGGGCCGTACATGCCCCTTTACGGCCCCTGGGTAATTTTGTTCCAGCCCGGGCCCAACCCCAAACAATTTTGGGACGGGAAAGACCCCCGCCTTCCCCTCCAGGGTTGTCAAACTGCTCCCCCTTGCACCAATGCCCGGGCTTTCCCCCCCTCCACCACCACCACCATCTCAGCCTTAGAAGTACTGTCCTCTTAACCCATGGCTTGCCTGCGAACAAAAGTAACTTTTAAGGGGAGGAAACCTCTCCGCGCCTTTGAAAGCAAAAAATGAAGTTTTGGTTTTCCCCGGGGCCCAACTCAAAGGGAACCCAAATGGGGGGAGGGGAAAATTTGGGGGGAACATGGTGTCCGCGCTTGCCCCGAGGGGGGAGGGTCCAGTGCCCTAATGGGAAAACGTGTTCAATTTTTTTTGTAAAAAGGGTTCCTGAAGTTTTCCCCCAAACCGATCTTCAGCAATTCTAAAAAAGGCCGGGAAAAACTGTGCATCCCCTTTTTAAACCCCTTCGTCCAAAGCCGGGAACACCCTCCCGATTTTGCAGGGGCAGAACGGCCCCCCCAAACACTCTGATATGCATTTTTTTCCCCCCCGGCGGGGAAATTTCCACCTGCACATTTTTTGGCCCCGACGGGTTTTTAATAAAAACAGTAAAAGGCCCCAATTAACAAATTTTTTAAATTATCCAGGCAGAAGAAGTACTCCCCTGTGTAAACTTGATTTTTCAGCCAGTGGCAGCTCATGCGTGACACCTGCCTTTTGTTGAGGCCTTTTCCGGGGGGAGGCAACTTTAAAATTTGTCGTCGCCGGGACTACGGGAGGGAATAACGTATTCCCCCTGCTTAATGTCCTGGAACAGATGCGGGAAAAATCTGTTGGGCGGGGACGGAAAACTTTGGCGACTACATCTCTTGGCCCCCATGGTCAGGGGGGGGAACTAAAAATGGAGGAGGGGGAAAGGGGCATTGGACGAAAATTGTCGGGTTTGAAATGATTTGGATTTTTACCCAGGGTAAACAAAAAAGGGGGAAAGCAGAACATTTTGGAGGAGGGGTGGAGATAGGAAGATGAGGCAGATGCCCCCCAAGCCCCCGGGGCAGAAACAGGGGAAAATTGGAGGCGGGGCCCCCTCAGAGTCACTTGTGCAGATGGCCCGCAGCATGCCAAATTTGCCTGGCTAGTGACAGCCGAATGAAAGCATCCGGAAAGAAAAGATGACTTTCTGGCTCTCCCCCCCTATTGGACCCTCCACCCGGGCCCAAAAAGGGACCCTTTTTTCCCCCAAGAAATTGAAGGGGAAAGGGAACAAACAAAAATTTACTATAGGGAAATTTTTTTCCCCTTTTTTTTAAAAAGGTTGGCCGCTGCCTATGTGCGGCTTTCGCCCCCTCCCCCTGACATTTCTGCCCGGGGGGCCCCTCAGCGCTCCCGTACTACTCCCCGCGGCTGCTGGGGGAAAGGGTGGGGGGGTAGGAGCAGTAAAAAAGTCCATCAGTAGAAACCTAAGTCTGGGCCCACTGATGAGCAGCTTCCTTCACCCGCCTAGTGAGGGGGGGAAGCCCGCCCACAGCGGGCAGCAGGACCTGGAGCGTCCCTGAACCAAAAAGGTTGTGGCCTACTTGGACAGCAGTCTGCCATCTCATTAGAAGACCGTGGGCTACTAGGCAGCCAAAACTGGAATGTGTTCCCAACTTACCGAGTTTGCAGTGGGGAAGCTGTCCTGCCCGGCCAGTTGTGGGCAAACAAAGCGGTGGGTTTTTCCCGGCGGCGGGGGGCCCTCGGTTTCCCCAAAGGGGAAAAACCCCTTGTCCCCCGGGGAAAAAATGGAACGACCCGACCTTTTTTCAAGGGTTTAACATGTTGGGGTCGTCCAGGTTTCCACACACCCCAATGCCCCTTAAAGGGGTTTTTGTCTTTGGGTTTTAAAAACCTGCCCCCACCATATTCTGATGCCGCCACCCCCGCCTGATTTCACACATCTGCTGGGCCAAATTTTTCTCCCCCCTGGCCCACCCCCCTCTTTACCCGGGGCTGGTATTGGGGCCCCCCACCCCAACACTCTGTCATTGTGCCCCCTTTTGACCTCATCGCAGCTGCTGTTGCTGTTTGGTTTAAAATCCACCTGGGGTCATTTGGGGCCACGTCTGACCCCCAAGCTGCTGCTGTTGGGCTAATGGCCCCTTTCCTTCCCCCACTTTTGCATTGTGCCACCGCCTTACCTTCAAGCGGCCTGCCGGTGACCTCCCCTCTCATTTATTGTGGGAAATCTGTTTGGGTTTCCTCCTGTTTTGGGCCAAACCTTTCCCGAAATGTCATTGGGGGCCACTGCCTGAACCCCTTTCTGCTGACCCCCGTGAACCCCCCAAAACCCGTGTGATTTTGCCACTTTTTGTGGCCTAATACTGTTTTTTCCCCCTCCCGAAAAGTCATTGTGCCACGCCCGACCTAAAGCTGCTGGGTGTTTTTGACCTCCAACTGTGGGTTGGGGCCACTTGTGGCCTAAAATGTTTTGGGCCCCCTCCAGAAAATTATTGTTTCCACTGCCTGACCTCATGCTGCTGCCCCGTGGACCTCCGCTCCAGTCATTGTGCCATTCTGTGGCTTTTCCCCCTGTTTTTCCACCCCAGAATGTCATTGTTTTCCACTTCCTAAACCCCAAAACTGCTGGCCCCCCAGGAACCCCCGCTCTAGTCATTGTGCCCCTTCCCGTGGCTTCCTCGGGTTTTTCCACCTCCAGAATTCATTGTGCCACTGTCTGACCCC
>JAODAL010009806.1:0-108615 GCA_025379985.1 Phyllomedusa bahiana
TTGGGGGGAAAGGGGGGCCACAGGAGTATTAGGGGGCAAGCAGTATATAGGGGGCACGGGCCCAGTATTATGGGGGCACAGGCAGGTAATAGGGGGCACTGGGCAGTATATGGGGGCACTGAGGCATTATATGGGGGCCACAGGCAGTTATTGGGGGGCACAGGCAGGTATATAGGGGCACAGGCAGGCATATGGGGGCCACAGGCAGGGATAAGGGGGCCACCGGCAGGCGTATGGGAGCCACAGGCAGGCGTTATGGTGGGCCACAGGCAGGGGTATATGGGGCCCACAGGAAAGGATATGGGGGCGGCCACAGGCAGGCATTATAGGGGCCACACGCAGGCATTATAGGGGCCACAGACAGGCATTATAGGGGCACAGGCAAGCATTATAGGGGCACAGGCAGCCTATGGGGGCCACAGGCAGGGAAATTGGGGGGCCACAGGCAGAAATATGGGGGCCACAGCAGAATATGGGGGCCACAGTCAGGAAATTATAGGGGCACAGCAGCATTAGGGGGGCCACAGGCAGGGATATGGGGGCCACAGGCAGGGATATGGGGGCCACAGGCAGGGATATGGGGGCCACAGACAGGGATATGGGGGCCACGGGCCGTATATGGGGGCCACAGGCAGGCATTATAGGGGCACAGGCAGCCATTATAGGGGCACAGGCAGGGATATGGGGGCCACAGGCAGGGATATGGGGGCCACAGACAGTGGTATGGGGGCCACAGGCAGGCATTATAGGGGCACAGGCAGGGTTTATGGGGGCCACAGGCAGGGTTTTGGGGGGCCACAGGCGTGGTATGGGGGGCCCACAGGCAGTATTATGGGGACCACAGACAGGGGTAGGGGGGCCACGGGGCAGGCTTTATAGGGGCACAGGCAGGGATATGGGGGCCACAGGCCGGGTTTTGGGGGACACAGGCAGGGATCTGGGGGCCACAGGCAGTATATGGGGGCCACAGACAGGGGTAGGGGGGCCACAGGCAGGCATTATAGGGGCACTGAGGCAGGTAAACGCTTGAAAAATAAACAACATTAATACTCTCCTTAACCCCCCCGGCTAGAGCGCGCTCCGTCCTCTTCACCCCCGCGCTCCCCCGGCAGCTCTCGGGCGCCACGGCCTATGACGCGCTGTGCGCCCCGAGGACAGGCAGCTTTCGCGATGACATCACATCATGCGACGCTGCCGGCTGAGGCGCACGGGGCCGCGGGGGTCCTCAGCGCTGTGAGGACCGGCGGCCTCTCGGTGTCGGACCTGCGGGTCCGACACTGTCTGCGGGGCAGGGAGCGCTCGCTCTCTGCTCCGCAGAAGCCCGCGGCTTTGTGTGCGTCCAGCGGACGCACATGCAGCTGAAGAGCCAGTCGGTGCTCCAGGCCCAGGGCAGAGGCCTGGAGCCCGGGAGACTCGGGCACAGCGTGTTTTATTCGGGGCCCGAGCCCGAATAAAAAAAGCCTAGGGGGACCCCCGTGGGGTCAAGGCAAGTGCAACCGTAAACTGTAGCAGAGTCCCAGACATGTAGCAGACTGGTGAAACGGCAGGTATCAGCAGTAGCTGGAATGCAGGTAACACTGGTAGCAGAACTGGTAACAGGACGTCAGTAACACAGGTGCAGACAGCAACCAGAGGTCAGGAGTAATGAAGAGACATTAACAAACTACACGCAGGAGCATGTAGCTGTAACCATGGATGACGCAGGAGAACTGCAGCAGAGGAACAAGGCAGAACGCAGAACGAGATCTTCTTGTGGGATCTCCCGACCTGTAGGGGCAAAGGCATGATACGGAACAAAACAGGTTCTTTCAGAATTTCTCCATTGATGTAGGAAAATCTCAGAGGTTTATCTAGACAGAGGATAGGCAGTCAATACTTGGTAAGCAGAGACAGATGGATAAAGTTCTCAGAGGAACCAGAGTTCAAGAGAGCAGGAACTTGAAATTTGGAACCAGATGCAAAACTAAGAGTGACCGATGTGGTCAGACGAGAAACAGAGACTTCTTCATCCAGAGTAGCCTCACTCACGTGACCTTGGCACGGGGATTTCCGGGGTGCAGTTGACCGAACTGGGTAGTTCAAACTGTGTGGGCGAGTGCATTCCTCTGAGATTAGATGAGCATAGGTTCATCTTGAGGAAACACGGTGGCTAGGTGTGGCAGGCTTGGGCAGACAGGACCATGGCAAGGAGGCTTGCGAGGCCGGGAGCACATTGTCTGCTGTTGAAAACGTATGTCATTCCTGGTGGCTAGAATGATGAGGTCAACCAGGGTGGTTGGTAGGTCACGATCAGCCAACTTATCATTGATTCACACGGCAAGGCCCCCCAGAAGACTGCCACTAGGGCCACATTGTTCCAGGCGAGCCCAGAGGCCAATGTGCAGAACAGTACTGCCTATTGGTCCACCATGGAATTGCCTTGTCTGAAGAAGAGAAATAAGATGCAGCAGAGGTGTTGTGCCCAGACTGTGCAAAGACTTTATTAAAGGTGCACAAGAATTCCTGAAGATCCACAGTCAGCAGGTCCCCTCGCTCCCAGAGGAATGAGGCCCAGGCCAAGGCTTCACCTGTGAGCAGGCTGATGATGAAAGCCACCTTGGCTCGATCAGACAGGAACTGGAGTGCCAGGACCTCAAAGTGGATAATGCACTGATTAATAAACCTGCGACATGTCTTGGGATCACCGTGGTAACGAGAGGGAAAAGGCAGATGCAGACTGGGACTGGCAATGGCATTGGAAGACAGAGCTACTACAGGTGCAGATGCAGATGTGGCCTCAGCGAGAGATGCGGTAACAAAATGTAGCTTCTAAAAAGTTTCTCCAGATGGACGCCATGACGAGGTACAACGGCTGCGATGTGCTGGATGTCAGGCAGGGTCACCTCGGTGGGATACGTGGTCAGTTTGTACTGTAACGGTGGACACTGGGTATATGTGGATCCTCTGCGAGCGATGGTGTACATGCAGACGTACATGCACATGGGAGTGGAGCCTAAGGTTCCCCCGGTCTTCACCAGAGCCCGCTGCAAGACCGGATGAACCTAGCTGGGGGGAACCCCCCAGGTTGCTGCCCCTGATGTAGCTACTCGCGATGATAGCTGAAGTGCTGAATGTAGGACATCTCCACTGGTGAGACCCCAGAATTAACCCCACCTTTGGACCCACAAATTAACTCCTCAGGTGGGACCCCAGAATCAAGTCCATTGGTGGATCCCACAAATCAATTCCATTGGTGAGCCCCCAAATCAACTACACTGGTGGGACCCCAGAATGAATTCCACTGGTGGGCCCACAAATCAACTCCATTAGTGGGACCCCAGAATCAACTCTACTAATGGGCCCCAGGCACTTAAGTCTGACACTGCAGGTACTCATGTGGGACACATAGGGCTGGTTCATATTGTGAACCTACCATTACAGCTGAGGGTTTGGTACACTTGTATCCCATTTAGACAATCCTCTGTCACCAAACTGATACACTTTACCTGCATTGATATCAGTCCTTAGCTATTTGTGCAGGACCAGGTCAGGACTGGCTTTCAGTCTCTGAAAATAAACAAGATTATTTCCATTAGTTGACAGTAAACAGATATGACTAAAAATGCTAAGTGAAGCAGAAAGAATATTAGAAGATGCAGAACTGTTCATTATACAATGATAATGCTTCATATTCCTGGGCAGTTTGGAGTCCTCCTGTAAAATTACTGCATGGGTCTGTACGGCAGCAGGAAAGATGGAAGGAATAGTATGTGGAGGAGCATGTGACTGAAAGATGTAAATCCACACAATGGATTCCTCGTTCCTAATGGAAAAGTCCAACGTGTGAACATCCCCTTACAAGAAACTCTTGTCTAGGGCTCAACGAGCTTGTGGTTCAATGAGTTCATCATCGTACATTGCAGTCTTCTCTGCTTAGTAAACATAAGGAATAACCTTAACCACAATCATTTATTATCTGCAGATAATGGGCAGTGAGGATGGGGGACTGGGTGTTCCCTGTCCTGTGTCTCAATGAGACAGTCTAGGTTGTGAAGAATCAGTAATATGTCATCATCAAAGAATTTGTCATCATCAAAGAGCAAACTCAGCACAGTGTGACAATTTAGAACCAAATAGCCCAAGTACTTGGGGGCATAGGCGTAACGTTGGTTAAAAAAATGGGGAGGGACTAATTTTCCCTCTTCTTCCCTCCTTTCTTTTCCCTCTCTCTCTCCCTCCCTCCCTTCCTCCATCCTTTTCCCTTCCTCTCCTTTCTCTCCTCTCCCTGATGCGAAGCAGCCCCCTATCACCCAGCTAGGAGATCTGGGAGAGCACCTTGAGCTCCCCTCCGCGGGTGCAATCCTCTAAGCCAAACACTTTTGATGCAATCCCTAATGTTCTGAGTGGCTCTCGTGATACTAAGTTTTACGATTCCCTGCATGGTTAAAACTGTCATAGTTAAGTAGGAATTCAATAGAAGTGAACGTCAGATGCATATTTAGGGTATGTTCACACGGCGTCTTGTGTCCGTGTGAATTATGCTTTTGGGATGCGTGTCTGGGTCCATCTGAACGGGCCCAGACACGTATCGAACAATTAGCAGTGAGATTATCACTGCCGACAATGAGAGACACGCAGCGGCGTTCACATGAGTGATCGCCGCTGCGTGTTTGCATTGCGTCTGTCGGGTCTGTCTTTCAGATCCTCTGCAAGAAATGACATGTCATTAGATTACACACCGTACCCCAGAAATTACATTACACACCATACCCCAGAGATTACTACATTACACACCGTACCCCAGAGATGACATTACTCACTGTACCCGACAGATTACTACATTACACGCCGTACCCCAGAGATTATATAACACACAGTACCCCAGAGATTACATTATATTACTCACTGTACCTCAGAGATTAGATTACACGCTATACCCCAGAGATTAGATTACACATTGTACCCCAGAGATTACATTACCACGAACCCCAGAGATTACATTACACACTGTACAACAGAAATTACATTACATCATACCCAGAGATTACATTAACACTGTAAAACAGAGATAACATTACATCATACCCCAGTGATTACATTACACACTGTACCTCAGAGACTAACTACATTAGACAAGGAACCTCAGAAATTGTGTGTGTGTATATACACATATATTGAACACAGACACACTACACACTTGGGTGAGTTCACAAGATGGTTTTTTGGCACTGACAGTGTTGTTTGCTTGTTAGAAATTCGGCGCATTCAAACGCAGAATTCCAACGAACAAGGACCCGGATTGCCCTAGGCAGATTTCCGCCTCCTATCCTTTAGTGCCATCAATGCGTAAAACGCTTTGAAGAATCCTTTGTAGGCGCTGACAGTACGAGCCGAAAATAATCAAGCAAAATTTTACATAGGATATAATGTAAATCAGTTTCCTGTTGGATTGGACAACGGTGCTGAAGCAGATCTAGCAGTAAATCTGCCTCAGAATCAGCATTCTTATCTTCCGCATGAACGTACCCTTAGAGGGAATCTGTTGCCAATTTTTTTTTTACTTATTAAATCAAGACCTGATCCATATTCTTTTCCTCTCAGTCATTTTTATTTCCTGATTGTAGATTTCTCATTTCGGCCGTCTATATATGATTGTGGGGAAGACATTCTTGCTTGACTGCTTTAACAGCAGTCAGAAAGATACTTTACAGCAGCTTCATGCACATAGGATTCTTAAGACAGATTCTGTCCCATAGACTTGTATAGAAGAGTTTTCACTGTGAAGGGAGGGGAGAGGGGGAGCTGTGACATCTCCTCTTGTGACTGGTGGATTCTGTGTTATCTGTACAATGGTGTCTCCTTTCAGCTTGACCCTGCTTTTACTGATAATGAGCACACTGCTGAAAAGCTCTCTAAACAGAACAGGAAGTGTCAGACGATTATTAGGCTTAGTGGCCAAAGTGTAAACTGCAGAACTTAAGAGTTACTAAAAAATACTGAAAGTGATATGGAAAATAAAAAAAAAGATAACCAAAAATTCCTAAAAAATGTGTTTAACATAAAAATGTGAGTTAAATAATAAATCATTTTTTGATGACACATTTCCTTTAAGGTATGTTCACACGGCGTATAGCAGGGCATACTGTGTGCTCTTCTATATGCCGGGTGTTTTAGAACTACGCGCTGGCCAGTCCGTACTTCTAAAATGCTGCGGGGCCGCCCCCATTCACTCTCATTTTCCCTGGCGCATAAGTGCAGGGAAGAAGTGACATGCCACTTCTTTCTCCCAGCATGCAGTACATGTCGGGGAAAAATAGAAGGTAATAATATCTCTCAATGAGAGCTATGAATTACCGTAGTTACAGTCCATACTTTGGGGTCCCTTGCAGCACACCCCGAAGTGTAGAGCACAAAGACACAGTGTGAACATATCCCTATGTGTACACCGGACACATGTAAACACACACATTATATATATATTATATATATATATATATATATATATATATTTATTTATTTACTAGACAGATGGCTGTACAGACAGCATATACACATCTCACATATACAGTACATACCCTACTCGCATGCACACACAACGCCTAGCGCCCTTGCCCCTCCTTACATGTAGTCTGGTGCAGTCGTCAGCTTCTTCCTCCCACTACAGACAGGGGAGGCAAGGGGCCACTGATTCATTTGGCAGGAGCTTCTCTTCTTCTCTGATGAGGGCTGGGCATAGGGGAAGTGGTATATGAGGGGAGGGAAAGATACCTACACAGATACAGAGTGTGCTGGACTGTGAGCAGTGTTCTGATTGGTGAAACAGCCCCTGCTGACTCCTGCTCTACCAATCTGCACTGACACTTGAGTCTGCTACCTACTCAGTCTCCCTCAGATGCACAGTGGTGCTCTTCACCACTTACCTTATTCTCATACTTTCATATGGATTATTCTTTAATGAAGTGGCTAAAAAGTGGGGAGGACCATCCACCACCCATAATAAAGTGCCGATGCTTGAGGAACTCCAGGGGATTCTTTTTCATGTAATCATATGGCCTCTGGGACCATAAAAATTACCTGTGACCATTCCTGATGTGTCTGTTTTCGTAAATACTTGTATTTCCCATGAAAGCTGAAACATTTTTTCCTACATGGTCTCCCATAAGTTGTGTGGTTCCCCCTCTTAGAAATTTATTACCAATCTATCAGCTCGGTATTACCCATTCTAGGTGTGTGCGCAGTCTTACATTGTCCAGTCAGTGCTGAGTCAAGGGACACACCCTTTTAAAACTGGAATGGTAACACACATCTGACTGATTCAGTAATACAATATAACAGGAACAGCCTTGGACCTTTATTGTTGTTTCCTTATTGGAATTCTGATGTCACGGAATGCGCCATAGCCCCTCCCATTGGGCCATGGACGAACTCCGGTCATGGTGGCCTATTACTTACCTCTCCCCTATGCTGCGTTCTTGAGGTCTCCTCCAGTGTGCCAACATGTGCTTACTCGCTCCCTAAGGCATGCGCCGGCTCTGTGCAATTTATAAGGCCAGCACACCGATACTTCACTAATTGTCAGGTGCTGACCATATATCTTGCCATCTTTTCCTCCACTCCCTGCCAGATCATTGGTGCATTTTCATTGGAGTATTTAGTGTGAGCATTATCCTGACCTTCCGTGTACCAAACTTTCTTGATATTGCTTCCTGACCACATTGCCTGCCTTGACATTTCTGCCTGTCCCTGATTACATCGCCATCTATTGATTTTGTGCCACGCCGCACCCCAATCAGGGGTAGCGACCTGGTCTCCCGCCGCAGAAACCCAACCAACCTTGTGGCGGGCTCTGGTGAAAACTAGGAGGCTACTTAGACTCCGCTCCCTGATGTGACTTACAACTCTGCTTGCGGTGATACAGTGAATCCACACTCCTTGTGACATCCGTGCTTACAAGTGCAGAATTTCCGATGAGGAAACAACGCTTGTTTGGCTCGGACACTTTCAGAGTCGAAAATATGTCATGTGACCCTACCCTTATTTTACAGGGAACACAATGATTTACTAAAACAGCCATGTCTGGAGATGTCACAAGGACTAGCTTTCAATATGTAGGAAAATGTAAACTAAAGCTATTATCAAATATATTGCTTTTTTATTTTGCTTTGTTGAGGAGATAAGAGACATATTGTCTCTCCTAAGTGCACATAAGTTTCTTGTGTTTCTCATATAAAAGTGTACAGGAGGCAGAAAGCTTCCTCGCTGTGAAAGAAAACGATTGCATGCATGTACTTTCACCAGCGCTAGCGAAGACGTATTGTGGTGCGTAACTTACCCATTCCCTGGTGCTTCTGTTCCCGCTGCGCTGTTGCTCCAATGTCACTTCGGTCTGACGTCCATTCAGGTTCAGCTTCACATAGGTAACCCTAGGGTGGTGTTTGGCTGGAAGTGAAAGCAGCCAAAAGTGATGACGGAACAATAGCAAGGTGGAACCAGAAACCCAATGAAATGAGTGTGAACCCAGTAAAAAGCCAAATGCTCTAACCCAATTTAGGGTTGATTTTTTTTTTCTTGGCAAATTTGACTTTAAACCGATCCTGAAGCGCAGCGCTAATCAGGACAGAGTTTTAGCCTATGTTTGTAAAGGACTAATTTCCCCCCTGACGGTTTGTTACAGTTGTATGCAGCAGGCAGTCTACTCCTCTGTAATCTAAGTTTGCTGTGAAGTGTTTGTGCAAGTAAGAACAGTCAGTGTATGTCAGAGAGCTTAGACCAGATAAGAGATGCTTTAGTTTTCTATGAGGCAAGCAATAATGTTTTCTGTCATTGACAGCAACCAGAGCTCTTAAAAGCAGTGAAAAACTGAAACAGAGGCAATTGTCAGCAAAAAACACAGTCTTCATATACTTGCCAGAGCAAGACATGCAAAAATGGCTTCAGATGTTTTATCAAACTGCACTATTCTGCAGTCACTATAAGGGTTAATCTTTCATGTTTTGCCCATGTTTATGTCTCCGTCCTTGTTGTGTTTATATGTGTGATTTTATCGCATAGCACAGTTCTATAAATATGACTTGTGCCTATACGTCGAGCCTTGTGCTCCCGGCACACCCCTCTGTCACAAACGTTCACATGGCAGCACACCCCCCCGCCTACCGCACACCCCTCAAGTGTGCACTGCCATTGGCTCCCTGCTGTGTGGCCCTGACCTGATGTAGCCTCAGATATCACCTCTCAGGTCTGAATGTGACAGGATCTCCCTCTAGATGAGCAGGCGCAGAGCAGTTTTTCCATCACTAAATGGCATGGTGAATTCTGTGCAAATGCTATCTGTATTTGTGAATTAAGATGGCTTCAGGAGAGTGGAGTAGTTGTCCTAAAGGGCCAGTCCCCTTTTCTGTCCAGTGACAGATGCTAACAGTGCAGGAGTCTTATAAGATGAGCAGCTGATATCAGTCACACTCATGAATGTCAATGTTTCTGGCGATTATATCAGTGCTGGAGTATTATAAGAGGAGCAGTCAATATTAATCACATAGTGGGTGACATAAGTATTGAATACGTCACTAATTTTCTAAGTAAATCGATTTCTAAAGGTGCAGTTGACATGACATTCTCGCCAGATTTCGATAACAACTAATCCAATCCACACAGGAAAAGAAATCAAACCATAGATGTCCATAAATAAAGTTATGTGTAATAATGAGAAATGACACATAAAAAGTATTGAACACATGAAGAAAGAGATGTGCAAAAAGCCACGGAAAGTCATGACACCAGCTGAAATCAATCGGTAATTAGAAAGCAATCCTGCCACTAAGTAATAGATAATATCAGCTGGTTCAACTGATGACTTATAAAAAAAGGTGTCTCATAACCAAGGTGCCACACAAGAAACATCTCATGATGGGTAAAACCAATGAGCTGTCTCAAAACCTTTGCAACCTTATTGTTACAGAACATATTGATGGCATTGGTAACAGAAGAATTTCTAAAATACTGAAAGGTCCAGTGGGCACTGTTGGGGCCATAATCCAGAAGTGGAAAGAACATAATGTCACCATAAACCGGCCACAACTAGGTGCTCCCCGCAAGATTTTAGACTCAGGAGTGAAAAGAATCATCAGAAATTTGTCCAAAAGCCAAGAACCACCTGTGGAGAGCTGCAGAAACACCTGGAATCAGCGGGTACAATTGTTTCAAAGAAAATAATAAGTAATGTACTCAACCTCCATGGTCTGTATGCACGCTTCCCCTCCATGGACTGTATGCATGCTCACCAAACAAGACTATATCTCTGAATAAAAAGCATGTTCAAGTGAGTTTAAAGTTTGCCCAACAACATTTAGACAAGCCTGTAAAATACTGGGAAATTATAGTATGGTCAGATGAAACCAAAATTGAACTATTTGGATTCCATAATACACACCATGTCTAACACTCAAGAGGTACTGCATATCACCACAAAACCACCATACCAACAGTGAAGTTTGGCGGTGGAAACATCATGGTGAGGGGCTGTTTTTCAGCATACAGCACTGGCAAACTTCATAGAACTGAAGGAAGGATGAATGGACAAATGTACCGGGACAGTCTTGATAGACAATCTGCTGCCATCTACCAGAATGATGAAGATGAAACGAGGGTGGACATTTCAGCAATGATCCCAAACACCCAGCAAAGGAACCTCTCAATTGGTTTCAGAGAAAGAAGATAAAGCTGCCAGAATGGCCCAGCCAATCACCTGAGTTGAATCCAATAGAAAATCTATGGAGGGAACTAAAGTTCAGGGTTCATAGAAGGAGTCCACAGAACCTTCGGGATTTGAAGAGTGTTTGTGTGGAAGAATGGGTCAAAATCCCACCTGAGCAATGCAGGCGACTAGTTTCTCCATACAGGAGGCATCTTGTCATCACCAACAAAGGCTTTTGTATGAAGTATTAAATAAATTTCAGTAAGCGTGTTCAATACTTTTTCCCTGTGTCATTTCTCATCATTACACATAATTTATGGACATCTATGGTTTAATCTCTTTGCCTGTGTGGATTGGAGGGGTTGCTACCGATATTTGGTGAGAATTCATGTCAATAGCACCTTTAGATATAGATTTACTTAGAAAATTGGTGACGTGTTCAATACTTATTTTCCCCGCTGTATAGATGTCAATGTCTCTTGTGGTTATATCAATGCTGGAGCTTTATGAGAGGAGCAGCTGATATGAGTCACATACATGGATGTCAATGTCTCTGTTGGTTATAAGTGCTGCAATATTATAAGAAGAGCAGTCAATATTAGTCACATATAGATGTCAGTGTCTCTGGCATTTATATCAGTGCTGGAGCTTTATAAGAGGATGTCAGTCACTTTTAGCAATAAAGATGTATGATATAGAGTAGTGATGTGGGGCAGGGAAGTTTCTGTACTTACTTTCATTCTTTTCATTGACAAAACTACAGTCATTAAAATGGCTAATAACACACTAATAACACTGTCTGAAACCGACATTCAACGCTCCCCCATTGAAAATCAGTGCAGCCCCCACTAAATGGACTTTCCGTAAGATGGTTTTTGACAGCGCCGGTGTGACAAAAAACTTAGAATATATTCATTCTTCCGCCCGGTTTTCGGACAGAACATGAACATGTGGGTGTGAAGGGGGTCGGCTTGAATCCACAAACCGCATACAAAAGCCGTATCCATGCATGACAAAAAAAGACTAAATACCGGTCGGGAAATTCGACTGGTATTTGGTCTTTGCTGTGTGAAGGCACCGTTTTGATATGTTCACACGGCTGATTTTGATATTATTTTCAGTGGGGTTTTCAGAGCATTTGCAATCCCAAAACAGCATCAAAAAAGCCTCCAAAACGCCCCCAGATCATTTTCACTAATTCCTATGTAAAACAGCGTTGTACTTCACACATGGCGAGGTTTTTACGCATGTTTTAGGTGCTTCTTTGGAAACTGTTTTGGGCGCTGAAAAAGAAGCGTCATGTTAATTATTGAAGCGTTTTCAGCGCTATAGGAATCAATGGAAAGCTTCAAAGCCTCGTCCAAAACCTTGGCGCGTTTTTAGACGTGTTTCTCTGCAAGTTTTTTTACCAAAAACACGCCGAGAAACGCGTCTCAAACCTCTCCTGAAAAAGCGTTTCAGGAGAGGTTTTGATGCGGTTTTAGGCGCTGAAAATCAGCGTCCACATAAGCCGTGTGAACATACCCTTATAGTTGTACCATTGTCCAAGTTACTGCAGCAGTGCTAATATGTCATCTGTGACATCTACAGGACCCATACCATGATATTCCTGGAGGTGGTGCCCGCAGTAAGGCATCTGCCCAATAAAGTTCTCACTCATCATAAACTAGGAGTGTACTTTTACTCAGATGAAGAAGGTAATATCTGTCCTGTGAAACCGCTCTCTCTGTCACACTGGAACATTGCTCCAGTATATTGCTATGGAGTGGATACTACAGGCAGTGCCTGTTTGTAGACATCAGCTGAGCCTTCTGATCCTTCAGTCTACATTCTCTATTATCCCTTTATATCTTTATTATACCTTGACTATAAGTTGGGCCGAAATGCAAAAATTGCACCAATACCTTCTTTTACAACACAGAGGTGATTTCATGTTGTAAAGGGGTCAATTGGCTCTGGGAACCTGGTGAGTCTAAAACCTCTGCTGCTACCACTTCAGTTATCCCTCCCCTATATCTCTTCTAAGAGACGCATACCACTTATTTGATGTGTGTTCTAGACATACTCTATGGACATGTATTCTAGAAAACACTTGCAGGAATAAATAGGTCAAAATACATGTTGAGCAACATGGGATAGATGGACCCTGCTGATCTCTAGTGATATGCTGTGTGCAGAAAAATTCCAGGTCACAGCAGAGAACTCCTGACCAAGGGCCATCATTTGACAAAGAGCAGCTCTGTAGTTCAGGTAAGAACAGTAACATCAACTATGGCAACCAGAGGCCGGTTTTCCTTCAGAATTTGAAATTAACTTAAAAGGGTTGTCCAGTGCACAAAAATATAGCCTGTCTGAGTCTTTATTCATGTTCCTGTGATGTTTTCTGTTCTAATTTCTGCTTTTCCTGTGCTATATGTCACCTCCCTTAATGCAAACGGACAGTAACGTTTCCCATATGAATGTTGTTTCCTTTAGACCTGTAAAACTAAAAGTCCCAGGGTCCTTTGCTGTGCTCCATCTATCTTCTTTCCTACCAACCTTAGTCTCATAGCATGTCCCCTGTTCCCACCTTTGTGTTAAAAGCCTTGGTGGGGCAGTGGCTTCAAAGGCTGCACTGGGGAAAGTCATGTCCCTTTCGTCACCTGATCTCCTGGGCTGGACAAAGAGCTATTTCCTGTGTGTCGAGAGACACAGAGTTACTGAGCTTCTTGCCAAAAAACAGCTGATGTAGAACTGCTGGAAGCCAACAGAAACTTTAATGAAAGTGTATTCTAGATGTTCCTAACTTTTGGGGAGGTTTAATTCAGAAAATACTATTTTTCCTCTGGACAACCCCTTTAAGCTGTTTTGTGTTGATAGCAATATGATGATCCAGTGTCACTGATATAAGACAGGTGTCTAGTGTGACAGGTAGAAGAGTCCCCAGTCTGTGCAGAGAATTTAAGCTGTGTCTCAGCTCTCAGGGCTGATGTTAGTGTGGGCCTGTATGCCATAAACCAAGGAAAACAACACACTTTCTAGAAAACTTCAGAATTGCTCCTCCAAACAACAGTCTGGTCACAAGGGCATGATGTCATCTGAGGTCCTTTAGCCCAGTAAGAAATAGTAAAATAAGAATATAATATGGTGACTTGGTGTTACTAATATAAAATGGTGGCCTTCTTATCATTGTATTGAGGTTTCTCCATCAGGTTCTTGGCTTTTCACTGGTCTGCTCTATTTTCAGTCATGTTGGAGAAGATGTATACTGTTACAATATTGGTACACCTTCTGTGGATCTATGCAGTGTGCACCAGCCCCTCCTCATATGCTGCATTCACCACTCCGTCCTTTCCATTGCATTAGTCCTTTCCACTCCCTCCTTTCCATTCAATAGTCCTTTCTCTCCATACAGTGTGCACGAGTCCCTCCACTGCATGCAGTATGCATCAGTTCCTTCACTCCATGCAGTTTTCAGTAGTACATTCTCTCCAAACAGTGTGCCTCAGTCCCTCCTCTCCATGCAGTTTTCAGTAGTCCCTTCTCTCCATACAGTGTGCAACAGTCCCTCCTTTCCATGCAGTGCACAGCAGTCCCTCCTCTCCATGCAGTTTAAGTAGTCCCTTCTCTCCATACAGTGTTCACCAGCCCCTCCTCTTATGCAACCTTTACCAGTCCCTCCTTACCATTCAGTGCACAGCAGTCCCTCCTCTCCTTACAGTTTTCAGTAGTCCCTTTTCTCCATAAAGTGTGGGCCAGTCCCACCTCCCATGCAGTGTGCATCAGTCCTTCCTCTCTATGCAGATTTTAGTAATTCCTTTTCTCCATACAGTGTGCACCAGTTCCTTCTCTTTATGCAGTGTTCAGTAGTCCCTCTTCTCTATATAGTGTGCACCAGCCCTACCTCCCATGCAGTGTACACTATTCCCTATTCCTACAGAGCAGCCATCAGTCTCTCCTGTCCATATATTGTGCACCAGCCCTTCCTGCACATGTAGTAATCATCACTCCCTTGTCTGAATGCAGTGTGCACTAAGAGGGACATGTATGAACCGGGCTGCGCCAGAAGTCTGACGTCTTTTCAGCCCAAGATCTAGTGCCGCCCCGTTCGCTATATTTTTATTCAGCCGCACTCCAATATCAGGCGCATTATAGAGAGCCTGTGGCACTTTGTAATGCGCCTGAGATGGGGGAGGGGGGACATGCAGGAGACGTGTCCTACTACAACTGTACGAAGCTACACATTTATAGCTTCAGTACGGCAAATCCAGGTGCATTATTGCTGGAACAGGTAGAACACTTTAAAAGTGATTTACCTGAGCCAGAAGTGTCGTTTTTGCGCTGGAATGATCTGATTTATAACCCGCAGTAGAACGGGTTCATAGATTCAGGCACATTCTATACTAAAATTATTTGAAAATAAATGGCACCATGGCACCAAAAATCATACAAATCGCCATAAGTTCCTCCTCTGTATGCAGTGTGCACCAGTCCCTCTTCAGTATGCACTGCACATCACTCTGTCCTCTCCATGCAGTATGTAACAGTTCCATCTCTCCATGAAGTATCCAGTAGTCCCTCTTCCTATGCAGTGTGCACCACTCCCTTCTCTCCATCCAGTGTGCACCAGTCTTCATCCCTCATGCAGTATGAACTAGTCCCTCCTCACCATGCAGTGTGCCCCTGTACCTCCTCCCCATGCTGTGTGCACCAGTACCGTCTCTCCATGCAGCGTGCACCAGTACCATCTCTCCATGCAGCGTGCACCAGTGCCTCCTCCCTATGAAGTGTGCACCAGTACTTCCACTACATGCAGTATGCACCAATCCCAATCCCTCATGTACTGTGCACCAGTCCATCTTCTCCATGCAGTGTGCACTAGTCCCTCCTCTCCATGCAGTGTTCACCAGTACCTCCTACCCATGCAGTGCATACAAGTCCTTTTTCCTCATGCAGTGTGCACTAGTCCCTCCTCCTCATGCAGTGTGCACCAGTCCCCCTAATGCAGTGTGCACTAGTACCCCTCATGCTGAGTGCACCAGTCCATCTCCCATGCAATGTGACCTAGTCAATCTTCCATACAAAATACTCTAGTCTCTCCCTGAAGGTGCTCAAACTGAACCCTGCCAGGTTGGACCTGATATTTGACAAAGTTGATGAATGAGTCACATTCTGAGCAATTCTAAAGCCCATTCCACTTCCTCCTGCGTTGAAACTTGTGTTATAGAAAGTAGCGCAGAGGCTTTATAAACACAACAAAGTCATATTTTGTAGTGTGTTTACACCTTACCACCACTTCCTAGAAAGCAGATCACCAGGACAAGCTCTGTGCAGATACTGAACAAGCAGGGGATGTTTTCTAATAGATTTTGGACAGCATGTATGAAATTTGGTATTCAAAAGCCAAATTTCATGCACATAATAATAGCCTAGAATGCGCCTGATTTATGAACCCGCTCTACAGGGTTTTGCCGCGGGTTCCGGCGCGGTTGCCACGGCCAAAACCTCGTCCAAATCGCGCCCCAAACGCCCCCAGTTCATTACATGGTTTCCTATGGGAAACCGCGTTGCTATTTACACGCTGCGGTTTTGGCCGTGGCTTTGGGCCGCGGCCTTGCCGCGCGTGTTTGAGAAGTCTCCTGTCAATTCTTGCAGCGAGTCTTCGCCGCAGTGTCAGCTTTGTGTCGGCGTGGGTTTCGCTGTGCTTTTCGGCGCGGTTGGTGCGCGGTTGGGGCGCGGGTTTTGTCCTGCCTATTAATTTGTATTGGTGAAAACCTTGCCGTAAACCGCGGCCAAAACCCGCGCTGATAAACCTCGTCGGGAGACGCGAGTTTTAGGCGAGGTTTGGACGAGGTTTTGGCCGGGGCAACCGCATCAGAAAGCCACGGCCAAATCCGCCGTGTGAACATGCCCTTTGTGTTGCTATTCCTTAGTATATCAAGATTGTTGTCTGCTGTCAGTGAATGGGAGTGTTGTTTGCTTTCAGCAACTTCCAGGTGTGCACATTATGTTACCTTCCTTCCATTGGTCATTTACAATTTGTAAATTGCTTACACCCGTTGATACTTGTAGTATTATAAGATAATAATTCCTGTTTATGTCACATCCAGAAAAAATATCACATGTAGGCCCAGATATAATGGGGGAATACTGAGATCAGATATAAGGGCAGGTAGATATGAAATGATGGGAGTATACGGAGGTCAGATAAAGCGGGAGGTGAAGGGGTAGATATGAAACAATGCAGGTTTGCTGAGCTCAGATAAAAAGAGGAGCAGATTCGACATAACAAAATAAGCTGGGCCCTCATGTCATAATATCCAGAAACTGAAAGCACAGAAAAGATAGCTCTATGTATAGATATATACATATACCAGAGAACCTACATAATAGTGCCAGATAGCGCCAACTTGGTATTTCCTATTAAAAGGTACAATGATCTTGCAAGGGATTGGGCCTCCCAAACATTTGGACCTTATTGCAGATGCTACAGCTGTAGTTATGCCCATTATGAAGATGGTATATTAAGCTCAGATGAAAAGGGGGGGGGGGGGTAAATATGAGATTATGATGATGATGATGGGGGGCTCAGATACAGGGACAGATATAAGATGTTCAGGGTACGCCAAGATCAGATAAACGAAATGTTATTGTGACTACGACTCTCATCATTTTACAGTTCATAGTGGATGCTACTGATGTCTTACCAGTTTTCAAGGCAGTGGACTTATAGGGCGACATGTATGAATCCTGGTGCTGACAGATCAGTTCGAAATCGCTGTAAAGCAGTGTAGAATGCACCAGAATGTATGAACCTGTTCTTCTGCAGGTCATATATACAGGCGCAGTGTAGTGTCAATATGACAAGTCTGGCTCAGGCACCACCTTTAACCTGGTCTGGCTGTTCTAACTGTAATATGCCTAGGCTTGGCATCAAAGAATCATAAATATGTCTAATTCTATGAATGTGGTGCGACGCCCACAGAACACCCCAAATCTTTGGTGCATTAAAAAGTGTCGCGCAGGCGCTTATCGTGCCAAAGATTGGGATGCGACTGTACATACATCTATAGAACAGGTCCACTAAAGCTTTTTGACGACAGATAACTTGCCCTTAATCTTTATAATTTGTTAAAGTTTGCAATTTCTTTATTGAAAAATGTATGTGATATTTTTTGTTATGTTTTTTAGAAAAAAATAATTATTTTGGCAAATATTAATTGTCAGAATGTGATAAAATGTGATATATGTTTGTATTTCATGTGGCACAGAACTTGCACCAAATCCACAAGGTCTGATTGAATCATGCAGTGAGCTAGAGTTCTGCTGCCATCTAGTGGAAACATGAAGTGATGCCAACAGCTGAGAGTGCTGAGGACATGACCTGTGCCCATCTACACCTCCTCCTGTCTACTAGAGTGCTGAAATACCTACTCTGCCCCCAGCCTTGTTAGAAATACTGTATGTGCAAGCTGTGCAGTTGGACGGCCTGTTGTCCCCTTAAAATCAGCTTCTCGTTGTCTATTACATTACTAGTAATGGACAGAGCTACTGAATTTCATGATTCAGAATTAATAGATTTATATACATAAGAGCAGCAATCTAAAGGGCCGATATACTGTTCTTGCACAGCTGCAATGATCTCTGTATCCACCTCTGCCTCCAGCAGTACCTAATGCAACCACTTTCAAGGGAATGTGTCATTAGAAAATAACCAATTGTTGTACTCATGTTTTTATGTTAAACAGATTTTTTAAGAATTGTTGGTTGTGATTCTTTTTATTTCTCATATCACTATCAATGTTTTTGAAGAATCCTGAAATCCTGCAGTTTTTACTTTGGCCATTAGGCCTAATAATAGTCCCTGTTCTGTAGAGGTCACTTTTGAGCAGTCTCCTTATTATCAGCACAGGCAGGGGTGCAATCAGGGCAGTACTAGTAGTACTGCTCTGAAGGGCACTGATCATTCTTTATTTATTTATTTTTTTTTTTTTTTAAAAAAAGGAACCTGCTGATTATGGTGCGGGATAGGAACTGGTAATGGACAAAGGGGGCAAATGCTTCAGCTATATTGGGGCCTAAAATTCCTGATAGAAGCCCTGTCAATGTGTAAAGATAATACAGGAACCACAATTCACAATAGGAGATAGTCACAGCTCCGCCTCCCTGCACAATGATTTCTTCCCAGGTCACAGAGAATGCCTAGAAAACTGTCCTATAGAAGTCACTGGGTCTGCTCCTGTTCACGGGCTCCTATGTGTATGAAGCGGCTGTAAAGCATCTCTCTAAATGCTATTAAAAGCATCTCAGGCAAGATGGCCGCCCCATAATCCTTTACAGGAAATAGAATAAAAAAAATCTACAGAAAATAAAAACGGCTAAGAAGGAAGAATATGTATCAGTATCTTGTTTAAATTAGTAAAAAATAAAGAAGATATTGGCAATAGATTCCCTTTAAACCTCCCATCCCAGATGTGTACTATCCAGTCATTCTCTTATGTGTTCGCCTTAGTAAAAGGTTTCGATTCCCAGCAAGAAGAAAACAAGCAGCTTGTGACATCATTCCGCCTAACATTGGCATTTAATGTATGTGAAGCCTGGCATCAAACAGCTACAGACTAACTGTACAATGGGCTGTGGACCCTGAATACATGGGTTGAGGGGAAGTGATTTTACTTTATAAAAATACATACATTGAGGAACAGCAAGTGGGGAACTGTCTACAGGAGCAGCAGTGGGTCCACCCAATGGTTTACAGCAGATGAAATGTAATACACAGACTGGAGGGGTGCTACTGGGTAGAGAATGGAGGGGGTCTGTTTAATATAAAAGCTGATATGGGAATAAAGAGGAGCCGCCTTGTAATGAGGCTCCAGACCATGGGACCCCTGGATTAAATTGACCATCACTGACCCTCCTGGAATGTTACAGAGCCACATATGGAGGTGTTTTCCAGGCTGTTAAAATGAGTGCATTATTAAAACAGACTGGCAGCCCCCCCGTTTGAAGATGTCCCTTTAATCTGGGGATCAGTGAGGTCACCATAGTCTGTTTGTCTCCAGAATCGCAGGTCAATTCAAAAGGGGGATGGTTTGTATGTTATGCAGTCATCCTATCTTCTGCCGGGACAATGTTGAAGGTAATCTGTACATTGAGCATCTACTGCTTGAGTCTTGCGTCCAGACATTGGGTAACAGCAATATGTTTACTCATAGAAATCCTAAGTGTCCATCACTGTTAAAGATTACAAGCCTGTGGTGCGGGGGCTGTGTGCATGACATGGTGGAGGGGGCTATTGATCTCTGTCTTCTCTACACCCCTAAACTTTCTGTTGGATCAAATAATATGAAGTGCAGTTTCATTCCTCCTTCTAGGAGGGGGAGGGTATAGTACTCCTTGATTTGAGGCTCTTTGGGGTGGAAGGGCGAGAGGATATTCTGGGCAAAGCCCTCAACAGAAATTCTTCGGGAGTCTGAAATTATAGAAATATGAATGTTAGAAAACTGAAAACTTAACATTCAGGCATAACATATCACAAAATGAAGAATAATAATGAGTAACTATAAATCTATAGGTCTATAGGTCTCATGCTCTAGTCACATCCAGAGCTGTACTCATAATTCTGCGTGTAGAACGACGTACATTGTGAAAGTTCAGAACAGTTCTGTTAGGTGCAGGAGTGTAGGCCTCTTTCCCCCTAGACTATGGTTGTGGACCACTACTTTTTAGCAACAGGCTCCTTGTTAGTCATGATGGATGCCTGTGGTGTAGCAATGGTGCCACAGAAAACTATTCCTACTTAAAGGGATTTTCCAGAGGAAATGGGGCTAGGGTGAGGGAAAAAAAGTTATACTTATCTACCTGTCCTCCTCCACTGCTGCTCTGGATCTCCCCGGGATCCACTCCTCTTCACTTCTGGGTTCTTATCCCAACACACAGAAGAAGCTCATGCGCCATTCACTCACAATAGGCACTACTATATGTCAAATGAGAACCTGAAGGGAAGAGGAGCAGATCCCGGAGAGATCCAGAGCAGCAGTGGAGAAGGACAGGTAGGTAAGTATAACTAATTTTACCTCACACCAGCCACATTTTAAATTAATTTTCTTCCGGGTGACAATTCCCTTAAAAGTTATCAACTGTACCCACTAAAGAAAGGGAACTATATGCTCATTTTACATGATACATCCCCTGTTACACACTCTTCCCATGTGAATAAATCAGATTTGTTACTTATAAACACTTTAAAAAAAATCACATTTTTATGTCACAATATTTTTAGAGCCATAACTTGTTTTTTCTGTGAATGGAGCTGTGTGAGGTCTTTTTATTTGTAGGGTAAATACACATTTTCTTTGATATCTTTAGAGTTTTTAATTACAAAAAATGCAAATCTGACCTGGATTTCTACATATTTATTGTTGTAGCATTTACCGTACACCTTTAATAGCAAGACAATTTTATAAGTTGGATCGTTACATAAGTGATGGCACCTATTATGTACAACTTTTATATATATTTTTATGAAATGACATTTTTTAATGGGGAAACAGGTTTTGTGTTTACCCTTTTTTCTTTTGTCCCATTATGAGATTATACTATGCACTTTTATAATATGTAACAATACATTGATGTGAAAGGCAGCATATTAGATCCTGTCTGTGGCAGAACCTAATAGACTTCATGAATGGCAGACCCAAAGGCCATCATTTGGCCTCCAGCTGCCATGACACCCATCTGCACCCCATGAAAGTGATGCGGGGTGCTGATGATTAGAAAGAGGGAGCCACCTCCCTCTGTCAATCATCTAAGGCTATGTTCACACGGTGTATTTGCAGGGCGTAATTACGCCCCGCAATTACGCCGTGTGACGGGGCGGGGCGGGAGCGGGGGACTGAGCAGGGGGCCGGCACTTCGCCGGCCCATAGACTTGAATTGCCAGCGGCGCGTATACGCCGCTGGTAATTCACATGTCAATTATCTCCCCGCCCGGCGACTTCGCCGGGCGGGGAGAGGAGACATAATCCATAGTTCTCTATGAGAACTGTGAATTACCGTAATGAATGGGCCGTTTTCAGCCCGTAATTTGCGCACTTCGGCGCGTAATTACAGACCGAAATACGGCCCAAACTTAGCCGTGTGAGCATAGCTTAAATGCTGTGGCCACTATTGACCATGGCATCTTGGAGGTTAAATGGCAGGGAACTGGAGCTAGCTTTGATCCTGGCGGTTGCATCAGGAGCTCAGCTGGCTCCCAGTGCAGATTGTGCAGGTACAGCTTTTGTGCCCTCACAATACAAGCACCTGCAATATACTCTGTTGACCTATCTGTCTATGTGACCCAGCAATGGTAAGGCGGGCCTGCGAGACCCCATGGCTCAGGGACCCAATCGCAAGTGCAATAGAATGTGATCCCTTTAGTTACACTACTGGTTAGATGACAATTTTGGAGCTATGATATATAACAAACTGTAACAGCAGAATCTTTATTCTCCTATTGGTAGTGGATAAAGCATAAAATATACCAAAGACTAAGATGTGCTCCATTTCCAGCAAAGCGTCTGTTGTCTTATGTCCCTTAGGTTGTCAAATGTGTCTATTATTAGTGGAAAACTTGTGTAATTTTGATTCTTTCGTTTGTAGGATGTGAAATGAATTGAGGTGTCCTGATAGAAGAAACTGTTCAGATCATGATGTTCCCAGATAACTACAGGCTTATTGTATGCATGCAGATCCCATCACATGCATGGGCGACAACAAGTTTTGTTTGGCAGGACTGGATATTTGAAATAGATTAAAAGGGTCAAGAGGGCGTCTGGATGGCAGCCTACAAAGGCAAACCTCCATATAACAACTGCTACATGCAAGAGTTATTATGCATAGGAGAGAACATCAACAAGGGGCCTACAGCAGCTGATAACAATATGATGAGATCTATACATGACAGTACCAACTAAACTACAGTAAATCAGCCTATATCTCAATTACTATTAAATTGACTGACAAATCATGCACCATCTATGATTTATATATTGTCTGAGAGGTTGTCACAGCCCCGCCCCTGTTACTGAGATCACTGAATATAATAGTAATGTAATTTTATTGTGATCAGATATGACATTCACATATCTTATAGTACAGTTACAACTATTCCGTCTATTACTGATGACAACCAACCTCAGTATCATGTCTGAGAGGTTGTCACAGGCTCGCCCCTGTTACTGAGATCATTGAATATAATAGTAATGTAATGACACTGTGATGAGACATCAGATACACACACCTTATGCTACAGTAATAGATATTCCATCTCTTACTGCTGACAACCAACCTCAGTATCATGTCTGAGAGGTTGTCACAGTCCCGCCCCCATTAATGACATTCCTGTTTCTGAAACATATCTATCAGAACTGTGGGAAAGGGAACAAGTATTTTGTAATTATATACTTACTGAGCAAGACTATATGTTCAGGCTTTAATCCACAAGTATCAAGAACTATTTGCTAACAGAAAGGGTAAGTTTACACGGCTGATTTGGACTTTGAATTTTCAGCGTCCAAATCAGCATCAACGCCTCATCTGAAAAGCGCCTCAAAACGCCTTTTCAGACAAAGTTTTGATCAGGTTTTGATGAGGTTTTGGACAAGGTTTTCCATCATTGTTTTCTATCTGAAACACCTATACAAATTAACAGCCAGGGCAAAAACAGCGGTGAAAAATGTGCCAAAATGCATCAAAAGATGCGTCTCAAACCGCACCGAGGTTTTGGCTGAGGGGTTGAAGCTTTCCATTAATTCCTGTGGGGATTTTTAGTGTTAAAAACACTTCAAAAATTGACATGATGCTTCTTTTTCAGTGCCCAAAGCAGTGTTCAAAGAAGCGCTTAAACCGTGTGTAAAAGGCTCGTCGTATGTGAACTACAGCGCTGTTTTACATAGGAATCAATGAATATTACCTTTGGCTATTTTGGAGGCTTTTTGACACTGTTTTGGGCGAGGAAATGCTCCATAAACAGTGCGGAAAACAGCTTGTGAACTTACCCAAAAGACCGTGGAGTTCTTACCTCCTTAGAAAAGACCGCAGTCTTTCAGGTTTTCTTTGATGATAATGTCCGTGACCGCGTCAAACACAAACTTGACGTTCTCTGTGTCGGTGGCGCAAGTCATGTGGCTGTAACTTTCCTTAAGATCTCGTCGCATATTCAACTCCAGGAACTGGGTCTTGATGTAGTTCCCAGCATCTTCATATGTGTTTGGACCTGGATTATCACAGAGGAAAAGATATGAAGATGTGGGGTCATGATTGAAGTGTTAGACTGTTTTTAGTCACCCTGGACCTCTCCTCACCGTCATAGTCTGGGAAGCAGATGCTCAGATGGGCCTTCTTGATCTTTTCTGTGAAGACATCTTTCTTGTTGAGGAAAAGTACGATGGAAGTGGTGGCGAAGTAACGGTGGTTACAGATACTATTGAAGAGGTGCAGACTTTCATGCATTCTGTTCTGCAATGGAAGAAAAAAAAGTTGTGGAGTCATTCCAGGTATTTCTACAAAAATCTAGAAATTGAAAGAAAAAATTATAACTGAAGGGTATTACTAAATTTTAGGAACGAGTGGATTTATTAATTAAAGCATTGCTGTCACGAAATAGATTTTAACTTATGGCCAAGGGCAGAATCCTGAAGTAGTGGGTACAACTGTGGTGATTAGCGTTAGTACTAATCAGGTTGGCACGTTATAAAGCCATTCAGTTACAGCTGGTTGATTTGGACTAAAATAATGTTTTTTTCAAGTAATAGTGATTCTCAATTTTCAGTCTTGATTTTCTTATATTTTGCTAGAAAAAAAACGAAAAAATCTTAAGGGAACTGAAGGCTTTCTTATCCTGCCACCAACTATGATAACAGTATTACTCCAATGTTTCTTTCCTGCCTGACCTTGAAAACTTACCTTGGCAACCCAACTGGCCAAGTATGGAGAAATAACTCCGTATTGGGCTGGATGGCTTGATGAAATACAGTTTTAATGAAAATTATTCAACCCCTTTGCAAATTAGGTTTCTTTGCAAAATTTACAAACTCAACTTTATGCAAGAAATGATAAAAAAACAAGAACAATTTAAATAGCTCAGCACAATTTATAAAACATGTGATTTCTTCAAATTCGACACAAAAAGTCACTTTTTAATAACTACTGGAGTCTCAGAATTAATCAACCGCCTGAACAGAATTCCTCACCAGGCTGGGATCAAATGGTCTGGTAGGTTTATGTGGACAAAACCACTGTGGTTTCACGAGTTTGCCATGGAAGCAGTAATATAATCTGCAACCTTGTTTGGTCATTGGCTCAAAACATTTTTGGTGCATAAATGTGTCTCACAATCGTACACATTTATAAAGTGCTGTGAGACACTATCAAACATACCAACGAATGCTGCACTAACTTACTGAGAAGTACAACTGTCATAGAAAGTGTGTTATGTACAGTATATCCCAGTGACTGCAGAATGTTTATGTATACACCCACCAAAGATCAATTATATGTGGGGGTAACAGGTTATCTCCAAACTGCTACTTTTTTTTGGAGCTTCATCTACTTCAAAGATTGGCAAACGAGGGTTTGTCCATCCAATCTGGATTTTCCCCTTCCACATTAAAATGGGTCAATCAAGGAACATATACAATTAGGCATTCCTGTACCTTCCCCTTCATCACCTTATCAGCCAGTCAGAGACAGCAAATTACCCCAATGAACTTGTGGGAAGCTCTGAAACCTGAACCAATTGTTCAGGTTATATAAATATGTATTCAATAGGAAACTGTGTTCACAGCATGGGGTTCAGCCATCAGTTGAGCTGCATCCCAGTTCCTTCCTTGCCCCAGGACTAAAAAGATAATCTACACTGTAAAACTGGGGTATTTTCCGAGATTTCTCCCTTTTTTATTTTATAACTGTATTGTATGTATGTATGTCACCTTATTGTATCTTTATTTTTGTATTCTGTAAGTGCTGTACCTTTTATCTATTAAAGCTTAAAACTTTTATAAAGTTTGGTCCTTGTTTGCTCTAAGAATCCATAGCCTTGATCATAGTGTTTAAACCTGTGACTGCTGGAGAGCAGTATTTGAAATAGAGTGTTTACATCTTGCAAGTGCTGGTGAATGGTGTTTGTGGGTGATGGAGTCCTTCCCCTCCGTTTAATTACAAATTACTTGTGGGAAGGTAGTGGCAACGCATATATTTTGATGCCTGGACTGTGTTGGGGGTGTGATTTATGCACAATTTTCCACCTGAGTAAAAGGTGAGTGAAAATAAGACTGTAAGAGTGTAAATAAATTAACCCCTTTACAGTGGCCCCCACGTCACGTGCTGGTAAGTGTATACAGCATATCGAGGAGACTACTATCTTGAGTCAGTGTGACGTCCCCTAGGAGATCCTCCTGATGAACCCCATAATATGGAGGGGGGAAACGCGTCAAAGATAAGGTTTGATGTATCTTGAAATGATGTTGGATAAATGTATCTTATGTTCCCTACACGGACGATATATATATAGACATTTACCCTATAATTGAAAGAGAAAAAATTGCAGTGTTCATATCAGTGGACTGTGAGCCTTTGAGTACTTTATATGGGACTCTACAGGAATATCGATAACTGTGTTTGGATTTTGAATTGATATATCTTTAAACACTGTACAGAAATATATATATGTTAATGTTTCTGGTGGTTGATAGGGACACAAAGTGATTTAATAGGGTGAGCCTACAAAGACTAGGCCGTCCTTATCGGGACGATTACTTGGTCTATTTGAGGATAAGTGTAGGGAAAATAGATAGGGACAGTGTGTATTTGTATATATATATATTGATTGAGTTAGACTTGAGATACGTAATCGTATTTTTTATGGGTATATATTAAAAGTTATATTTTAGAGTTTGGATTTGTTTAGGATTTTTTTCAGTGACTGGCTAAGTGTATACGTGACAATGACTGTTGAGGCAGCGCCACTTTTCTTACATATCACTCTAAAGGTTTTCCTGGCCAGTCTATAAGACATTCTCTACTGATCCAAAAACCCAAGAAAAATTTAACCCAATGTGCTCAAAACCATAAGAACAAGCCACAGGGGTTTTGGGATTCTGTTTTAGCAGTATGTCTTGCAGTAGAAGAATGAAACAATTTCTGAAAAGAAAACCCTGCCTACAGTGAAGCATGGCCTGGTGGCACTCTGGGTCTGCTTTGCTTCCTCTGGCACAGAAGACCTTCACTGAGTGGAGGGCAAGATGTATTCAATCAAGTATTAGGAAATCCTAGGAGAAAATGCCTTCTGTTAGGAAGCTGAAATTGGGTGTCAACGATCCCAACATTCCTCAAGGCTTGGTTTTAGAAGAAGTCCTGGAAAATTCTGGGGTGGCCATCACAGACTTGTAACCCAGGCAGTTGCAGCACACAAACCCAAGTACTAGTATATTATTGAACTGGAGGTCATTCTTAACAGGAAGGGCTAAGATTCCTCACTAACAGTATACATGTGCATTGGTGACTCAACAGTCCAGTAGTGCTGTGGCCGTGTCATAAACTGTGACATAGCTGCAGGAGGAAAAAAACTCTCTGGGTGACATGTCAGAAAAGAGGCGCCACCACACCAGTTTTAAGGTGCATTAAATGAGTGCATAGTTCACCCGAATGTATGAACCTGTCATAAATCTGGCGTGTGGTATGCATTGCATTGCATATCTTATTTGTACAACTTAGGCGCATAGCATATATTAAGAGCATAGCAATGTATCTTAGGAACATTCAAATGTGTTGTGCTTGGCGCAAACTGCACCTTTTTTTGGTGTATTTTTTCATATATTTCATAATAGTGTAGGTTCCCACCTGAATTGGGGTCACCTTGCTGTGGAAGGTGGGCATTTACAGTTTTAATCAAAAATGTACACTAAGAACCTCAAATTTTTTCATAAGTTCCATAGTAGCAAAAATGCTGTTCCAAAAAATTCTTATGTCTTCTTTGACCATTTTTAGTGTCTATAGAGTGATACTGATATTGTATTGTGTTTGCATAGCTTTTGTCTGCCACAACAGTGTGCACCTATACATTTATTTTTAAAAACGGATGTGCTAACCAGATATTGTTTTTTGACTGTTTGTATGGGGAAGTGGCTAGTCCCCAGTTGGGTTTATGCACTCCACCCAACAGCACAGGCTTTTTAATCATATCAGGTTTATAGCTGGAACCTTCTAACCCTGAAATGTTGAGGTCTGAACAGACACTAAGAGAGGTAGCATGTAGCGTAGGTTCCCACCTGAATTGGGGTCGCCCTGCCGTGGTAGGTGGGCATTCACAGTTTTGATAAAAAATGTACACTAAGAACCTCAAATTTTTTCATATATTCCATAGCAGCAGAAATGCTGTTCCAAAAAATTCTTATGTCCTTTTTGACCGTTAGTGTCTGTAGAGTGATGCTGATATGGTATTGTGTTTGCCTACCTTTTGACTGCCACAACAGTGTGCACCTATACGTTTATTTTTTAAAAAAGGATGTGCTAACCAGATTTTGTTTTTTGACTAGTTTTGGTGTGCGACTGTTCATACATATATAGATTAGGGCTATGACAGTTTTATTGCTGCAAAATACACAAAAAAAATTACGAAGACGAAATCTGACATGTGCATTGTATAGTTGCCCTGTACATCGCATAGAGCGTGGCATAGATAGAGGGCCCTGCATGAAGTGTCGCTGGAGTGTTCACTGGCCACAGTTCTCAAGTTAGTGGACACTGAAGGGAGCTTTTTAAATATAATTATACAATACCAGCAATCACAGCACCAGGAAAAACCATTGCTGCAATGCTGTTGTGAGGAGCAGGGCTTCTTCTCTGTGTCATGTGTCTGTGTCTGTGTCATGAATCTCATCTTTCAAATAAAATAGGTTAAATTATTCTGATCAAAAACAGAATCTTAAGACACACACAGGACAAATCAATTTAAATAATTCAATTAACTGCCCATCCCTATGTTCAGTGAGGACCACTAGTTCCCATTTATTATAACATCTGTAACAGACACTATATGTAAACAGTACCCCAGTGACAGGTTCACTGTAAGGCCAAGTTCACACGGCTTATTTTGGGAAGTATTTTAGCCCGTAATTCGCGCCGTACTGCGCGAATTACGGCTGAAATACGTCCCAGTCATTATGATAATCCACAGTTCTCATAGAGAACTATGGATGTCTCCTCTCCCTGCTCGGACAATACGGCGAGCGGGGAGTGAAGTCACATGTCAATTATTCACGACGTATACACGCCGAGAATAATGAATGTCTATGGGGCTGGCGGGCTGCCGTCCCCCCCGCCACCGCCCCCGTTCACACGGCGTAATTGTGGGGCGAAATACGTCCCACAATTAAGCCGTGTGAACATAGCCTAAGAGTCAATAGACTTATAATCATGACATTTACCACTTCATCATCCTCCACCAGGACCATATCGTACGCGCTCAGAGCAGCAATAAAGATGATGCAGGTGACTCCTTCGAAGCAATGAATCCACTTCTTCCGCTCAGATCTCTGACCTCCCACATCAAACATCCTGTAAAGATACAAACCGTGAGAGAAGAATAAGAAAACTCTGCTAAGAATAAATCGTACCTATTGAACAGTCCAAGGACGATCATAGTGCTACGCCCCTTCTCTATCAGCCCAAGTGTTATCTGCACATAAATATATATATATATATATAAATATATATATATATATATATATATATATATATATATACACACATATATATATATATATAGATAGATAGATAGATAGATATACTGTGTGTATATATATATATGTGTATATATATATATATATATATATATAATATATATATATATATATATATATATATATATATATATATAGATTTATGATGTCTGCTGTTTATGCACATTCACACGACTGGACCAATTTGCACCAAATTTGGCACATAAGTAGATCAGGCGCTTTGGAAGCTTTCAGCTTTCTGCGACCTACTGTTGTCAAAATATTTGCAAATAGTATGAACCCATACTTAACTTTAACATTCTCATAAACTGAAACCCTTGCAGACCAGTCATGCCTCCAAAAAGAAATCCTGTCCATGCATGACAGTCATGTAGCAAAGCACATGGCTGCTGCCCAAACTGCAGAAACCTCTCAGCAAACCTCAGCCCATCTCCACACTCACCAAATTCATCACAGCCAACAGCGATCTGCTGAAATTTTAGCAGCAGACTGAAGCACAACTGCAAGCAGCAGAGACTCCCCAGTAGACCCAAGCCTGTCTCCAGGTTGACCAGTAGCAAACAAAGTTTTAAACCCCACACACAAACAGTAATCAGTTAAACCAAATAGACTTATGTGAAGCCAGATAATTTTGCTACTATATAATATGGCCAACCTACCTAAAGTTTAGATCTTTGAATCCAAATTGTGTTTCAATGATACCAGTAGTCTTCACTCTGGACCTCAGCACGTCCTGTTCAGTGGGGACATACCCTGGGGTCACCAATCTTTCCAGGTCATTCAGATAACTAATGAAGAATAAAAAACCCATCAGAACACTTAATAATATTCTTTGAATATATCTTGACATAATATGTGGTAGTGAGCAGATCCCCTCAGATCACGCCATAGCAATGGTAACCAGAACAATGCAAACATTTAGATTGGGTCTATTAAGATAAATAAATGTCTTACTATCCTGCAGAGTCATTCAGCTGATATTCAGATGCACGATCAAAGCACGCCTGGATACCCGTATCTTTCCACAGGCGTCCGATGATGTCTGACATCTCTTTGGGCATTGACCCTTCATCGATGGTGTCTGCCAGGTGCATGAGTTTTCGGGAATCATCCTAGGAATGAGAAACATTGGTAACCCCCTCAAATTGCATGCTGGAGCAATTAGAGGATAAGGTCATTTGACAATCCTAAAGTTATTCTACACTGAGGGTTGTGGTCTTTTTAAGCTGCAATGCTGTCATTAAGATTTTAGGAGAGTTCTCTTTTAACCCCATTACTGCTTAGTGTGAGCTCTACACAGGCAAAACAAAAAGTGCCATCCAGCCTAACCCAAGCAGGGCTCAGGCAGCCATTTGACTGGAAAGGGAGCTACATCTAAACTATACTATAGTGTATGCTAGATCGTAGCTAGAGTAGCAATGTTGGTCCTGTTTAGCTACAAATCTAGCCACGACCTGGTCAAAACTAGAGCATGTTGAAGTAGGAGCTACGTATATCGACAGCTCCCTCTTAGAAAGAATAAAAATCTGTGATCTTCCTCTTCTTTCTGCGAGAGTAGGATGACCCAAGAGTAGGAATAAGGATTGTGTTCTTGTTATTAGTCAGAAAACATATTTGCTCTCTGATCATCACATATAGTGTTATGGGGGGAGAGGTTTAATAGAAAAGGAGTGATAAGAAATAAAAATGCTATGGGTCTTAGAATATAATAATTGAATATAATAAAATAATATAATAATTGAATCATAAAAAAATGTTTATTATGCAACAATTTTAAGACACAAAAGTATATAAATTTTGTACTATTGTAACAGCCAATAAAATTTAACATATTATTTATACTGCTTGATGAACACCATTAAATGGGTTTTCTCATCTCAAAGTTTCATAGGATGCATGAATGAAATAATGCTGCTTTGCTCTGTCACTTCCTGGTCAAGCTGTCTGTAATTAGCATATGAGCTCCATGTATTCAGACTTCTGCTAATTAGATAAATCTTATGCTGTCAGAACCAGGAAAGCTTCTGAGGTAAAGTAAACATTAGTAATTACTGGCTTTTGTCTGAAAGATCAGAGAACAAACAAGCTCTCACTGTCTGGAGTTTTGTGCTGCCCGACCTGTGTGATGACATCATTCCCTGCTATCAGATAGAACAAACTGCATGGGTGGAGAAGTACACAAGTCGGTCACTTGGGGAAGCAAAGCGAGCACAGAAGGTGATAAAATCTCTTGTAGCTCCTTAACAAAAAAAATGAACAACACAATATATATGGAAAACATCTTTATTTAGTGTTCCCTACATGTTGAAAGCTAATCTTTGTGAGACAGCCCCTTTAATTCAAAATCTACATTAAAAAAGTGGCAGTTTAAGGAGGAAATTTCATTCCATTTTACTGTGATTTTAGGGAGCATATAAAAAATTCTGACTTGTCCTCACCTGTCGGGCAGGGTCACCATACTGGATGTTCAGGGTATTCATAGCTCTGACGATGGCCAACATGGACTGAAGTGTGTTACCGTAAATAATTGTAATAAATTCCAGACATTCTTCAAGGGAGTAACCATCCTGATGAATAATTCTGTAAGAAATCAAGAAAGATTACACATAAGATGATACTAGAATAAACTGAAGTAGTAACTGGGGTACCTGTTAAACCTATTAATCTATTCAGGAAGATGAAAGAAGGTGTACAGATAAAATAGACAAATATGAAATAAATATATTTCATAAATAAATATGAATAAATGTGACATAAATAGAGGAGATGTGTATTCTACTTACTTCATCTGTTTTACAATGGTGCTTTTCCCAGATTCTCCAGCTCCTATAATATAAAGAATAAGAACATGTAAGGTACAATATGTCCACAATGGAAGCTTCTCTCTATAGCGCTGGTTTTACAAGTTTATAGCAGGGACTGAACTCACACAGTAGCAACAGTGGTAAACACAGTGTAGTAGTACAAGTAGCCAGAAGGGTAACTTGAAGCTCCTAGGCCCTAATGCAAAAACTGAAATGGGGGCCCTGAGCTACCTTATGCCATTTTTAATACTGGTGTCTCTTTATGTAGCGGAAGGGCTTGTGGACCCACTCAGGCTGCAGGGCCCGGTAGAAAATGTTATTTCTATTCCCCCCTATAGCTACGAGCATGCTAGTAGCATTAGTATACACAGTGTAGTAGTAGTCAGGGCTGGTATCACCACTAGGCATGGGTGGACATATGTCAGGGCCCACTGCCTCTGTGCATTGATTGTCCTACGTAGCTTATACAGGACAATAGGAGAAATAATACAAGACATTGCTATGTTCTGTGTGCCAAGATTAGAGATGTGGCCCTCCCTGCACCCTGACAGTGTTGTGTCTTTATAGACGCTTCTTTCTTCTGCCCGATCTGAGAGACATTGCTGTATGGTTGGTAGGACAGTTGCCATGATATATGTCTGATGATATATGTCTGATTAAGTTTACTGTCCACTAGGATTCCCAACCCCTTCAACCATCATTTAGCCTCTTCTTATACCAGGTCTAAGACTCAGGACCTGTTATATGGGAGTCTTTTGTATTTTCACTACAGTAGTATTCTTATTTTACTTACTCATCATATATTGCACTCTCATGTTCAAAGAGTGCCATCATTCACATTGGTCCCCACTGGGGCTCTGAATTTAAATTCTACATTAATCTGAAAGGCACCAGCACTAACCACTGAGCCACCATGGTCACAGAAAGCCCGTGTGCACACGGCTTATTCAAGCCGTAATTGCGAGCCGGATTGCAATTCCGGCTTGAATAAGGGGCGGGGGCGGGGGCGCTGCCCGCCGGCCCCATATACTTGCATTATGCACGGCGCGTATTGCGCCTGGATAATGTGCAGGTGACTTTCTCCCCGTCCGGCGGATTCGCCGAGCGGAGAGGGGCAACGGAATCCACTGTTCTCTATGAGAACTGTGGATTACCATAATTCCTGCTCCGGATTGTAGCCGTACTGCAGCTCAAATCCGGCGCGCAGTAGGGCTCCAATCCGCGGCGAAATAAGCCATGTGAACGGCCCCTTAGAATGTATTGGTATATACATATAAATCTATTTATGTTAGTACATTAAAGGTAAACCTTTAGGAAAATGAAAGGAATTCTCCACCTTATAACGTCTTTATAATATCTTTTCTTATTAGGAATATAATAGTAGTATAATGTTGTACCGTGTTAGCCATAGAAAGTAGTAGAAGAGTGAAGAAATCAGGCGATACCTTTTTCAGGCTAACTGAATATATTTGATGGTGAGTTTTCGAGAGAACTAGCTCCCTTCTTCAGACAGGTTGTTATACAAGAAATTGAAAATTCACAGACTTTTTATACACAAAAGACATGGACCTCCAAAGGGTCCTAGAATTCTTAAAAATAACAAAATGCAATATAAGCAGAGAAGTCATTTACGGCAGGTCAAGACATCAACTATCTGGAAACTTGTGAGGCATGACGGAAGGGTCAGTAATTCTGTGTCTTATCTGTAGCCATCAGATGTAATTTGTGGCCATCACAGTTCACACATAGTTTGACATAAAGCTGGCATGAATATTTAGCCCATTTTGCAGAGTCTGAAATTTTTGCATTAATTTAAATTTCCATTCCTTTCTCTCTCTCTGCGTCTTAAAATGTCCCATTAAAACCATAATTTTCAGATCTTCAATACAGTGGTCCTCTCTGGAGAAGTGTTGTGCCACTGGAAGATCAGTTCTGCTGTTATTAATAGCAGCAGAATAACAGCAGAACTGATCTTCCAGTGGCACAACACTTCTCCAGAGAGGACCACTGTATTGAAGATCTGAAAATTATGGTTTTAATGGGACACTTTAAGACGCAGAGGGAGAGAAAGGAATGGGAATTTAAATTAATGCAAAAATTTCAGACTCTGCAAAATGGGCTAAATATTCATGCCAGCTTTATGTCAAACTATGTGTGAACTGTGATGGCCACAAATTACATCTGATGGCTACAGATAAGACACAGAATTACTGACCCCTCCGTCATGCCTCACAAGTTTCCAGATAGTTGATATCTTGACCTGCTGTAAATGACTTCTCTGCTTATATTGCATTTTGTTATTTTTAAGAATTCTAAGATCCTTTGAAGGTCCATGTCTTTTGTGTATAAAAAGTCTGTGAATTTTCAATTTCTTGTATAACAACCTGTCTGAAGAAGGGAGCTAGTTCTCTCGAAAGCTCACCATCAAATATACTCAGTTAGCCTGAAAAAGGTATCGCCTGATTTCTTCACTATTCTACTAGGAATATAATAGGAAATCATACAATGTTACATATTTACTTATTCAAATTATAATAGGAAATCAAACAATTATATAATATGTCTCTTTTGTACCAATGCAGTAAGCCCCTATCTGAAAAAAAATGGTATAGCCACATTCCTGTCCATAGTAATGACTCTTATAGAGTAAAGTCATGTGACCACCATACATGTCTTGTGACTCCTGGGGCCTTATGTATGAAAACTGTCTAGCAGTAAGACTATCTTTGTTGCCCATAGCAACCAATCAGAGACCAGATTTTATTTTACCAGAGCACCATATGAAATTAAAGCTGTACTCTGATTGGTTGCTATGGGCAACAACGACAGTCTTAGACCTAGACAGTTGTCATACATAAGGCCCCTGGTATCCAGATCTTCAGTATTACAGCAGCGTCTTATGTCTATGAGAGTGGAGATGCCGCTTGCCGCTTCTCTCTGTCTCATCTTTATGCCTTTTTTTTTACTTTATTAACACTATGACATTCTCTAAATAGACAACACTTATACAGGTAACTACACACAGTGGAGAAGTCAATAGTAATTATTCCACCATTATTCCTATTCAGCTACCCCATAGACGACCCTGCTGCTAGCTGAATGCCAGGAGCTCACATGACATGTGTGGTGGTCACACGGCTGCTTTCGTCCATACAGTTAGTCCCTGGGAGCCATTACTATGGGCAGGAAAGAGGACTGTACAATTTTTTTCCTTATAGGAACAGCACAATGTTTAGAACAATATATTAGAAAATTGTATGATTTCCTATGTTACACATAATAAATAAAAATAATGTAAACCATTTAATATAAATAACAGTATAAAAACAATTGCAATAAACACATGTTCACAATACTCTTTAGAAAATAAATATTACAACACAGTCAAATACAGGAATATATTTGGTTTTCCCATAATGTCAACAACCCAGTAAATGTCGTAACAATCAAAACTTGCCTAATTGTTTCTTTTTTGTTTAGCCCATAATGAATGTCAATATATGCCGTAAAAAAAAAACGTATGCAACTATGTTGATATAAATTTAAAAACAAAATTACTGTTATGACTATAAATACGGAAAGGCCAAACACATAAACAATCTTCTGGCTGTCTGAATAGTACAACAGTACTATGAGGAAGTTAGTTCTAGACTGGATAGGGGTGAGGCATTGGATGTTATATATCTAGATTTTTCTAAAGCATTTGATACTGTGCCACATAAGGTTGGTAAGTAAAGTGTGAATACTTTGACTGGGGGAAAATGTTTGCAAGTGGGTAAGTAACTGGCTCGGTGATAGAAAACAAAGGGTGGTGATTAATGGTACATACTCTGGAGCCTTGTTACTAGTAGGGTACCACAGGGTTCAGTATTGGGCCCTATTCTCTTTAATATTTTCATTAATGACCTTAAAGAAGGATAACACAGTAGAATATTAATCTTTCCAGATGATATTAAGCTTTGTAAAGTAATTACCACGATAGAGGATGAGGTTTTATCACAAAGGGATCTGAATAAGTTGGAGTCCTGGGCAGAGAAATAGCAGATGAGGTGCAGATAAATGCAAGGTTATGCACATGAGGAGGAAAAATCCATTCCATGATTACATGTTAAACAGAAAAACTCTGGGAAAAAGTGACATGGAGAAGGACTTGGGAATCCTAGTGGAAAGTAAACTTAATTGTAGTAGCCAGTGTCAGGCAGCAGCTGCCAAGGCAAACAGGATCATGGAGTGTATTAAAAGGGGCATAGATGCACATAATGAGAACATTATTCTCCCATTATACAAGTCACTGATCAGACCACATATGGAATATTGTGTACAGTTTTGGGCACCAGTGCACAGGAAAGACATTGTAGAGCTTGAACAGATACAAAGGCGGGCAACAAAAATAATAAAAGGACTGGGTAGACTGCAATACTCAGAAAGATTAGCAAGATTAGGATTATTTAGTTTAGAGAAAAGACGGCTTCGGGGGGACATAATAAATATGTATACATTTATTAAAGGTCAATATAGAGATCTCTCTCAAGATCTAGTTATACTCAGGATGGTATCCAGAATAAGGGGGCAATTGGCTTCTACCTCATGGGGATTTTTGCCTTCCTCTGGATCAACACTTTAGCACAGTAGGCTGAACTGGATGGACATCTGTAAATAAGGGTATGTCACACAGTATATTGCAGGTGTATTTGGACATGTGCTGTGCGCGCCGCTATACACCTGCAACACGCTAACTTTGGTTGGCTGTTCTGACAGTTATGTGCCTATTTTTGGCATTCCCCATTCATAAATTTGTCTAATCCTATGAATCTGGTGTGACATCCCCACATCTTTGGCGCACTACAAATTGTTGGGGCAGGTGCCGACTGCGCCAAAGTTTGGAGTATTACTTTTCATACATCTACAGAACAGGGCTACACCAGGGGCCACATGTTTGAAAACTATCTGTGTCTAAAATTCACTTTGTTGCCCATAACCCCTTTCACTTCATATAGTGCTCTGGAAAGATTAAAGGGGCGCTCTGATTGGTTGCTATGGGCAACAAAGTGAATTTTAGCCCTAGACAGTTTTCAAACATGTGGCACCAGGTATTTGGCTTCTAATCATGCCAGAATACTGGCGCAGCCCCGTTCATGCATGTAGCCGTAAATGTCCAAAATACTGTTTTGCTCAGGGATTCTCTGCTGTCTATGTAGACCTCACCAGGGTGCCATCAGTCATCTATGAACCATTTCAGGGCCCCATACAGCCAAATCAAATGGGGCCCCCACCCATTACTAGTTACTATTTTTTAACATATGTGGGCCCCTTTTTGATTAGGACCCTTGACAGAAGTACTGCCTGTACTGCCCTATTGGCACCCCTGGACCTCACTATGTCCCTGGTGATAAGTATATCCTAAAAGGCTTATGACATAGAGCTGGGACTCTGTAGCATCTTCTATTGGATGTAGTACTACTCAAATCACATCCGACTCCCTGACCCTTGCAATGTTAAAAGGGATTAATGAAGCCATGCCAGCTAGTTCATTTGCGCCCCCTGTTTCGGGGAAGTTGCCCCTCTCAGGCAGATTTAAAAAACTGTCGGGTAGGTGAAGGAAATATGGTTTTTTAAAAGGGGGGTAAATTTTCTTTTGAGCTAGCTTATTCCATCAAAAATTTTAATGTTTTGCTTTTATGGCTGCAGGAGCTCACCGGTACGGGGGGCATTACGGCTACGGGGGCATTACTGGCTCAGGGGCATCACCTACTAGGGGGGCATCCCCGGGCACAGGGGCATCTTGCAAAAGGGGGCATCCCCTTTTTGGGGGCACACGGGTAAAGGGGATCCCCGGGTAGGGGCATCACTGTACAGGGCATCCCCTGCTACGGGGGAAATCACGGGTACGGCATCACTGGCTCAGGGGCTCCCCCGGGCACAGGGGCATCACCTGGTATAGGGCTTATGGTACGGGCACCCCCTGGCTACGGGGGCATCTAGGGCTACGGGGGCATCACCGGGCTCAGGGGATTACTGTCTAAAAGGGGGATCACCTGGTACGGGGGCATTATGGTCGGGGGCATCCCTGGGCAAAGGGGGCATCATCGGTATAGGGGCACTAGGGTACAGGGGCATCACCTCACGGGGCATCCCCTGGCTATGGGCATCCCCGGTACGGGGGCATCTATGCTACGGGGGGCTCACCTGGCACAGGGCATTACGGCAAAGGGGGGCATCCCCTGGCACAGGGGTTCTCCCTGGCTTGGGGGCACTCCCTGGCTTAAGGACTACACCTACTAAGGGACTACTCCCTGGCTATAGGGGGCTACTACCCTTAGGGCTACTACCTGCTCGGGGCTTACATGGCTCCCAGGGGCATTTTACATGGTACCATTTTGAGGGCTATAGAGGGGGAAATTTTTAAAAAGATAGAATGGTAGAAAAGTGTGATAAATGAGAGTCTAAGATGTTGAGACAAGAAAGTCCGCATGGTTGGCGGAAAAGATCCACACCTTTGGTAAAAAAAAAATAATTCTTATTTTAAAATCTTAAAATCCGACACGACAGACGGGGTAACGCGTTTGGGGTAACCCCCTTAATATGACTGATGTTTGTTTTGTAAATTTTTCGTGAAGAGTTGTGGCCGGGGGGGTCATCTGATCGGGGCAGTGGGAAGAAGAAAGAAAGAGAACAACTATTCAGGCGTCTCCTGAATGCCTGGTGTTAAATTACTGTAAACACAGAGCCGTGTACCACTGTATCAGTAAAATTAGTTGTAGTATAAAGGTTTTTATTCAGTAATGGTCAAATTTTTCAGCACTATGTGGGGATTGTGGGCACGTTTGCGGTAGTAGTCACTTGTGGTGGTGAACGGGTCTTTGGGGTTGTGGGATTATTCAGTCAATGTGTTTTTGATATGGTCTTGTAGGGGCATTTGTGCTACTAGCCTGGGGTCTGGTTGGTGTGCAGTGTTATTTGGTAACTGTATGACTATTTTTGGTAGTTTTTTTCGTACAATTGTGGTAAAGCTTTTTTTATATTTTTAATTTGGTTGAGGTGATGCACTGTGTCGCATTATTTAGGAGTGGGGGGGAGGGGGGGGAAATTACTTCCCTCCCCGATGCGTTTAGCTAGGGAAAGGCCCCGGGGCAAATTTTCCCCGCTTTTTTTTTGGCCTTTTTATAATATAAACATTTCAGGGGGAATCAAAAGGGAAATAAATCTCCACACATTAACATGGTGGGCCCCTCCTTAAAGAGGGAAAACGGGTGTTTAAATTTAAAAATACTCGGCTCCAGAAGGGTTCTAAATTTTACCCTTTTCACCCAACAATGAAATTTAAAAATTTGTTGGGAAAGGGTGTGAAGAATTTGATGTCTAGGTGCCATTTGCAACTACTTTTAAGGAAAAAGTCTATTTTTCCTTTGATTTAAAACAGAAATTGGGAAAAAATGCTAGGTTTACAAAAGCTGCCCCAAATTTCCTTTTTTTACTCCAACGAGGCAGATTTAAGAGTTAATTAAACCATGGGAGGAGAAATTTTTCGTGCTCATTTTGCTTTAAATTTGGGTTAAACCAAATTTACAAAATACTTGCCATTAATTTTTCTGAGTGGGAGGTGAAAGAGTGAGGCTGCACAGCCCTTGCTGAATGCAACACTAGGCTTTTTCCCTCGTCCTTTCAATTTTAAGGAAAAAACTTCACCCAAAAAATGACCCTGATCCTCTCTCTTTGGTTGTTTGCAACGTATAACTGTCAGAGCAGCAGATTTTGCAGTTGTCATGATCCTGACCTCAGGATGGAAATGGAGCATAGCACCCTTATTATGAGCCCTGTTAAAAGGGCTTGTAATAAGGGTGTTACATGAGTGAAAGCAAGAATGGAAATCCTGCCAGAATTGCCTAGGTGTGTGGTTCTCTTGATGGAGAGTGGTCCCCATGTGCAGCCTCCTTTTTTGCATTATAAAATAATGTGGTAGACAATGCTTTTCTATTCAAAGATATACTAAAAATTTCCCCTTTGGTTTTTTCTGAATTTGATCATGCTTCATACGCTAAAAATTTTAAAGTTTTGGAAAATTCTTTTTTTGTGTGCTAGACTGCTTTTGGGGTTGTTTTTTTGTGGAATAATGTTTTATTTCAACTACGCAGATTACTATGGGGATCCCATTGATCAAAACGGAATATCATAAGAACATATATAAGCTCCTTTCTCAGACTGAGGACATGAATTACTGGAACCATATCCTGTGCTTGATGGCCCAAGAAAAAACTTATTTGGTTAGTTGGTGTAAAGTGTCGGTGGGGGCAAAAAGGGGTGGGAGTACAAAAAAAAGTGTGTTTTTCTCGTAAGCATGTAGTGGGAGTGTCATGGTTTGGATTTGGAAGAGTGTGCAGTGTGGGGAGCTACAGTTTTTACAGGAACCCATAAATGCCAACATGTACTGTGACATACAGAAGCAAAGCATGATCCCCTCCCTTCGGAAACTGGGAGTTGGGCATTATTTCAACATGTAAAAACCCCCAACCAACCCCATGATCCCACTCCCTTGAAAGAAAAAAAGGGGTATAGGGCTGGCTGGCCAAAAGATGCCCCCAAAAACCCTAAAACCCTATTGAGCATCTGTGGGGCACCCTCAAAGGAAGGTGGGGGAAAGCGCAAGTCTCTAACATCCAAGCTCTGTGATTTTGTCATGGGGGTGGAAGAGTTTTCGGTAAACTCCTCCCAAAAGGGTTTAAGACGTGCTGGAAAAAATGGTGGCCACAAAATTTTGCACTTTGGGAAATTTTGAAAATTTTTTTTTTCCTTGGGGTGTACTCGCCAGCTGTTTAGCATTGTGGCTGTATTTTGGTTTTTTGGGCACTTCAAACATTAAAAACCACCTTAAAATTTTTCTTTCCCCTTTCAGGATAAGCACTTAATCTATCGTCTTTTAAAAAGTCTCTTTTTTTTAAAATTTTTTTAAAAAATCCTATTGTCGAATAGACAGCAAGTATATTTCAAGAAAAGCTTTGTAAGATGGGGAAACGGTTTTAAATTTTGTATATTTTCAGAGCAGGATCTCCATGGGATCGGGGTTGTAGTTAGGGTTGTACCGGGCCCATCTTGGCTAGTAGCACTTTTCCCTACTTTTCGGGGTAAACTCCCTCTTTGTCAAGCAGAGAAATGTGCGGCCACTGGCAGATCAGTTCTGCTGTTGTTAATGGTGAATCTGTGTGAATTCATGTGCTGGCTGAGTCTCTGCCCTGTTTCTCCACAAAAAAGGCCTGTGGTCGGACATTGCGCACACATGATCAGATACTCAATTGTTTAGACCTGCAGGAAAATGTCCCTCTAATTCTGTGCACCCGTTGGGATTGTGGGACAGGTACACTGTCAGCAGTGTGAATGTGCCTGCCTGCAGGCAGGGTGAGGTGCCATTTTCAGTTGGGGTCTTCAGGGCGCTCCAGACAATAATACGCCACAGGTTTGGTGGTTGCCGAAAAAGAAAGGAGGGGGGGACTGGGAATATGTCTTTGAGTCTGTTGTCCTGTGTAGCACAGGTTTGAAGTTCCTTGGCAATTTCGTAGGATCAAGTTTTTTCCGACGGGGGTTTATATTCTTTTTTGTAATTGGTAGGGCAGTATTACAATAGTTATATTCTTGTACAGAGGACTCAGTATTATAGTTGTTATATTATTGTAAAAAAGGGACATTATTTTAGTAGTTACATTCCTGTAAAAAAGGTGTGGTATTACAGTAGTTCTATCCTTGTATATAGAAGGCAATATTATAGTAGTTATAGTCTTGTACATAGAGGGCATTATTATAGTAGTTTTAGGGCATGTCCCCACTGCACGGGTTTTCGGCCAGTTTTTCAGGCGGTTTGCGGTTTTGCAGACTGCCTGAAAAACCGGCCGAAAATGAGCACAATGGTGCTCTATGGAAAACCCGTACAGCAGTCCCCACTGCACGGGTTTTCCGTCCGGTAGTTTTTCCGCCCGCAAAACATTCAAGAAGCACAATCTTCCGTCCGGTTTTCGGACGGAATCTGTGCTTGTGAATGTGAAGTGGGGGGGCTTTTCTCCGCTCATCGTGGAGAAAAGCCGTTACCCCCGCGGCCGTGGGGACGGCCGCAAAACAGGACAAATACCGGCCGGCAAACCGACCGGTATTTGTCACTTGCAGTGGGAACGCACCCTTATTCTCGCACATAGCGGGCAGTATTATATTAGTTATATTCTTGTACACAGGGAGCAGTACTATAGCATTTATAGTATTGTAAATAGAAGACAGTATTATAGTAGTTATATTGTTGTATATAAGAGCAGTGTTACAGTAGTTCTTTTTTTTTTGTATATAGGGGGAAGTATTATGGAAGCAATATTCTTGTCCAAGAAGGCAGTATAATAATAGTATATTTGCACATTGGGGGCAGCACTATAGTAGCTTTATTCTTACACATAGTGGGCAGCAGATGTAAGGAACAGGAAAGGAAAAAATGAGAAGGAGAAGAGATATGCGTGAATACCGTCTCTTTTATTATAATAACAATTATATATGTTGTTACAATTGTTATTACAAAATGTATTAAGATCCTAAATATTTCTGTTTAGGATTCAAAGGCACCTAAGTAATTTATATCAGTCTGGAGAACTATAAATTAAAGCAATAATGAAGGGTGAAGACCACACTATGCCTTTACCTAATAGTACATAACTGTGATCACTCCATTGACCTTGTGCTCAGGTTAATCTTAGATTCTGCTTAAAAGGATGGAGCAGGTTTAATGGGATAGAAGAAGTGTATCCAGGATCAGCTGCCAGGTTTCCCCCTCCTCCTCATTATATTTCCCTCCTTCCCTGTAGATTGTAAGCCCTCACGGGCAGGGACCTCTCTCCCTCTGTACCAGTTGTTAGTCACTTATTGTCACTTTCTAATTGTTTGACCAATTTTATTTATGTACCCGCCTGAAATGTACAGCGCCCTGGAATCAAGGGCGCTCTGAAATAAATGATAATAATAATAATATATATTGTGACCACAGAGCTCAGTGCTGACACAAAACTGTGAGGTGGGAAGTAGTTATAAAGCAGCGTAATATATAATTTGACATAATATATCTAATGTCTTGATTTAACCAATAATAGTGAATAGTTGTGATAGAATTTATATTGGGGTAATAATGTAATGTATAACAATGCAATGTGATGTAATATAATATATATTGTCATCTAAAGTAATATTGTATATGATGTAATGTAATTTATAAAGTGATATAGTACATAATAATGTAATATATAACACTCCTATATACTGTATATCAAGTGGAATGTGCAGAAGACATTAAATTGGCAGCAATGAATCACAATGAAACATTTTATTATCCGTCATGAACTGACATTTCTTACAATGATTTCCCACTATCTGAAAATCTATCATGATCTCAGTGACAGTAAGGTTGAAAAAGGATACTGAAAATTATTTATACTGAAAAATTGTTTCAAGGAAAAAAGATACATAATTTAAGTACTTTGTTATGCATTTTTGCACGTAGTTTTTGTTTTCTGCCTTTTCCATGCATTTCATGTCACGTTTTTGTCATATGTATTTTCATATGGTTTTTATTACAGCCAATTTCATTATATTTGATGCCTTTTTTCTTTGTCAACAAAACACGTGTAATTTTCTTGCAATCCCTAGTGTAAAATTAACATGCATAAATCATGCATTTACTCACCGAGATACGACATGCACTCGCTGTATTTACATGTTGCATTAAATTAAATGACGCACAAACAATGCATCATGTGCACCGATGATACGCGTTATCATAAATAACAGTGGATGACTTCTGATACATTTTTGGCCATATATTTAGATGCATAAAGCGGGTGTAAGATACACATTTTACACATTCAAATTTGCATAAAAATATTCACTTACGATACTGTTTTTTAAATGCATACTGTAATGCATATTGTAAAATGCACAATTTCCTCATGCAACAGTATATACACCAAATTGCACGGCAAAAAATGCATCATTAGCGTCCCAATGGTTTTTTGGAGCACAGGGTGCACTTTTTCACTCGTCTTTTCACAAGTGCGTCTCAATTCCTGGTTCTAAACGTGTTTTTTTATGTGTGTAATTAAGCAATAGAAAGTCAATGGGGATTGCCAAAAATACATCAAATGTATCTTGTTGACGTATAATTTGCTGTGCATTTTGACATGTAATGCATCCAAATATGCAGTAAATAAAATTAAGTTGACTGTACTGAAACACAAGAAAATATGCAGTAAAAATACATGAGAAAAAATGTGCCAAAAAATGCAGGAAAAAAAAGCACTAAAGATAAACACGCAACAAAGCATTAGAAAATCTGCTTATTTTTTAGCATCCTTTTTATGTTGTGTGAGTTTAGCCTAGGGAATATTTCTCAGTGATGTTTGATTCTATTCAGTTGTGCGTTGTGAACCTCCATCATTGCAATATTCCCATGGCAATATCAGTCTGCAATGTTATTCTTGCCCTTTAAAAATACTAAAGCCCTGACAGAACATAAAGTCAATGGGATCCAGTGGGAACTGCTTGGATCTTTATGGCGTATACTTCACAGTATCATGGCTTCCATTGTAAATGAAGGCCATGAAGCTAGTATGAACAAAGTCATGCACCTTCTGTCAGCATGGCGCCATAGTTATCAAGCATTTTATCTCTATTTCAAACACAACATTTCATCAGGAGTTGGAAAGAGTAGAAAAAGCTTTTAGATCCCATTTAGTATTTTCTTTAATTACTAAGGTTTGTATCACATTTATGTTGCTTTTGTGCTCCTCATTAGGTCAGTGTCCAGTCTGGTGAACTTATCCATGCTACTTCATTAAAAGGGAACCTGTCACAACGACGAGCAGCACCAAATAGTTGCAGATTACCCAGTCCCAACCACAGTGTTGAAGTTGGGCCGGGTACGGGGAGAAGCCACCATGGCAAGGAGAGATGAGTCCATTGTGCGGCTTCTACATGTCCACTCAGATAAACTGACTGCTTCTCTCCCATGTTTGCCTATAGAGAGCTGTCAGTTTAGCTGAGGAGATGGGGAGTCGTCCCACAATGGACTTATCTCTCAAGGCTTCTATCCATACCTGGCCTAACTTCACCGGGTGCTTCACCCGTAATCACTGCAACGTTCCATGGCACACGTTACATGGATGGAACTGGGTAACATGCAGCTATTTCATACTCGTTCAGACACCATAAAGTAGTTGACATGTTCCCATTAAATAGATGAAAATATTGGGCCTGAGACCTCAGGTTTCATGCTATAGGGAGATGGATAAGCAACTGCCTGATACCTCCAGCTTCGCTTACTTCAGGTGAAATAATCGCATATTCACATATGTGAAATTACCACATACTTCATCCTTGTCTTTTCTACCAGCTGTCATGAAGGGAAATTGGGTTGGGCCTCACAAATCATATCTTGTGTATACTGAAGCGCTGCTGACAGTCATCCATTGTATACAGTCAGCTCAACTAAACCACTCAACTGTTAGACTACATTATTGCGGAAAATACATGTTAAACATAGAAGAAACGCAAAGGACAGATTTCTCAGATTTCTGTCATATTTTGTCTTCTTTCTAGATGTGGAATTACCTCAATTCAAGGACGTATAGTAGCCTCAACCAATAGGGCTAATATGCATTGAATATGCATAGAAAATGCATAGAGAATTGTCCTCCACTCTTGTTTTTTATGTCATGCAATGCATCACTCAACATGTAAAAACCACAACATGTGCCTGACTGGTATGTATGATCACTCTAGCCCATGGGTTACTTTAAGGGTGCGTTCCCACAGCAAAGACCAAATCTCAGTCGGATTTTCAACCGATATTTGATCTTTTTTTGACAGGTAGCGGTACGACTTTTGTCTGCAGTTTGCAGATTCAAGCCATCCCCCTTGGAACCCACATGTTCATGTTCTGCCCGAAAACTGGGCAGAAGAATGAACATGTTGTAAATTTTTAGGAACACCGGCGGTGTAAAAAACCCTCCGGTGGAAAAATCAGTGCAGTGTGGACTGCTGAACGGATTTTCTATTAAAATCAATGTAAAAGGTTAACAATTGCTTTACAGACGGGTTTCAAATCCGAAAACCATCTGTAAAACTGACTGAAAACCTTTGCCGTAGGGACAAGCCCTAAATGTTTTTCTTCACAGGCGTTGTGATGTAGAAAATGGCTTGTCAAATGCAGTTTTATGTGTCTAAATGCAAGTGAATAAAGGTGGTGTGAAATTAGCCTCACTGGGGAGAGGCGCAAGCAAGCCTAAATCTGGTCGTGGTTGTCGCCTTCATACTGTGGACACAGTAATATATGAAAGAGCTTCAGTAATGCAATGAATTTTGTGTAGTCATACAAAACCATCACCAACAATCCAAATTATTGAAAAATCCATGTTTCTTTAAGGATCTATTAACGTATCCTTTAAAGTGTACTGTTATACAATGCAATTACACATATTTATTATAAAGTCATGTAATATAAAATAGCATCATATCAGGTGAGGTAGTGTAACCCTGACTATATTTACACATGAAATACCCCTGTACAATATTCTCTGCAGCTGTGCAATGGCATCAATGACTCTAATACTCAGATTACTGTCCTCAAGGTGCCACGTCCATAACATTGGGCTTTTCTGTCCTTAATCTGTTTGTAAACCGGGCGTTAAGCAGAGGATTAATGTTCTAACCCAAATCTCAAACCGGCTGAGAGCTGAACACCTGTGAGAAGTGACCGAGACAGCAGAGTAATGACATCAAGGGACACAAACTTCAGGATGGGAAATAGCAGACAATACAAGCCGCTAATCACCATAACATACAATTCTAAAAGACGTGTCTGCTTATGGATAGATAGATAGATAGATAGAAACATATAGCAAAAATATAATAGATATGAGATAGATATGGTAGATAGATGTAACATAGATAGGTGTGGTAGATATATATGGTATATAGATGTAATATTAATAGATATGGTAGATAGATGTAACAGATAGATATGGTAGATAAATAATAATAATAATCTTTATTAATTTAGCGCCAACATATTCTGCAGCACTTTACAATTTGGAGGGTATAAGTACAGACAAAAAGACAGACATTTATACAGTGAAAAGCTACTTACAGATGAGACACAAGGTGTGAGGGCCCTGCTCGTGAGAGCTTACAATCTATTAGGGTGTATGGGTGAGACAAAGGGTGAGAAGTGCTAGATTTACAATGGTCTAGCCATGTTACATAAATATGGGGTGGTTTACATAAATATTGGGTGAACCTGCCACCGTACATCTATATACAGATAGGTGCCGAAGTATAGAGAGTGACAGAAATGTGTGTGGGGGGTTAGCAATTAGGGATTCTGGTAGGCCAGACTGAGAAGATGTATTTTCAGGGACATCTTAAAACTGTGAGGGTAACATGATAAATGTAACATAGATAGATTCAGTGTCGGACGGGGGTGCAAAGGGCCCACAGGTGGAGTTGACTCTAGGGTCCCACCAGTTGAGATGTTTCTGGGCCCACCTGTGACGTTTATTCTAGGGGCCTACCCCACAGCTACTGTAAATGACTGTACATCTCTCCTATACTATTCCTCTTGCTTTTTGCCTCTCTTTCTCTGCTTTTTTTGCCTCTTCCGAGGATGTATATGCAGTTAAAAAACAACTCCAGGTGTGCAATGCTCAGGGGCCCACGGTTTACCCTGTTCCCCTGTGGGCCAGTCTGAGCCTGGATAGATTTATTCGATAGATATGGTAGGTCGACATAACATATATAGATGTGGTAGATAAATATGGTAGATATAACATGTGATAGATGTGGTAGATAGATATGGATGATAGGTGTAACATAGATAGATGTGGTAGATATGTCAGAGAGAGATTGATATGAGACAGGTATAATAATAGCTCAATTTAAGATAGTTTTAATATAGATAGACTGGAGATATAAGAAAGACTTATAAGACAGATATGGGATAAATAAAGAGTTATAAGGCAAGTGTCACATCTGCGACAGAGGTTTTGTTCAGAGTCTTCGTTGCAGATTCTGTCAAAAATGACTTTCAGTTCTGTTTACAACACCATGATGGAAAACCAGAGGACCTCATTGCAGTGACCAGGGTCCAGCAGGCACTATTGGTGTCCATTATCGAACGGTTTCGGTACCTCTTCTGTGACAGAGACTCCAAACAGAACCTCCGGCGCAGGTGTGAACCTAGCTTTACACAGACAAATATGTGAAATAGACATTTAAATATTAGATATATAATTATGAGATAGTTCACTGCTTTGCTTTCTCTTTCTATCCACCTTACTTTCTCTCTTATTTTTAGTAGAAATTATTATACTGCTTCCTGTGCTTTTTCAGCGCTGTTGACTATGTTGGTACCAGTTGTACATTGTGATTATTGGTGCCTGTGCCACTCACCCAGTAGGAGCAGTTTCACCGTCCTGGCATCCTTTTCTGCATCTTCCTTTAGTTTTTTTTCCAATTCTCGAGAATGCTTCTCCTCGGCGCTGGCTCCGGCTCCCATGTTTCACGTATCCCAAGGGGGGAGTCAAACCTTACTGGAAAATATTCCTACTTCCTCCTGTGATCCACCTTATGGGGGCCTGAGAGTGGCAAGCTGACTGTGTGACCACCACTAGGACTGCCGGAGGAATGAGTCCTGTCCCCCTGCCCTCTTTCCAAATCTCATCTGCTCTAATTCTCAATAGGATTTTACAGCCATATCTTGTCATGTGATTCTTTGGAGCCTATAGCAGCCAAGGACAGGTAAAGGGTTGAGACAGGTGTATGTGTTGCTGAGCTCAGCTGAAGTTCATGGCCTCCCACTGAAGTGTTCTTATCCAGGGAAGAGGTTTATCTTAAATCTCTGTATACGCTGAGTCCAGGGAGGAAAGACTTAGACTGATCCTTCTGTATCCTGTACCTTTATCAACAGGTCTACAAATACAGCACACAACCGCCTGCACAGATCCTGCCGTACATCTATAATATGTTCATATGTACTATATACCGTCATATTTCCATAAACTCCATACACTATATTCCCTATATACTCTTATGTCCCATACTTAGAAATACATAAAAAAATACATAACTGTATACAAAAAGTTTTTTAACATTGTCCTCACCAGGACTGGATTTCCCATCAGGTATAAATGACCTGTGTCTTCTCCAGAACTTTGAGACTCTCGGTTCACATATTTTGATCAAAAGATGTTTAAGCTGCCCACGACTTTCAACGTGATCTCAAAATCGGGCAGCCCTAGCTATCGTACCTCTCAATCGAGCCAATCTGGCCTCTCACTGGGTCAACCGACCTCCATTATTCAGAGAGAAAAAATAAAAAAACACCACCTGCAAGCTCCCCTTTATTAGACACCTTGGAGTGGGCGGGACAGAAACCCAAATGGAAGCACCCCTTCATTCCCAAAGGTTAAAAACAATGTACACCAAGAAACGTAGTTTTCTGCACACAAAAACTTTTCTGAAAAACGTATGCAAACTGGTGCCACTGGCAGGGCTGCGGCACACATTTTTTTATACATTACAACACAGACCGCCGCCTGCGGCACAACCAAAAAGGGCAATACACTACGTGAAACCCCTAAAAAAGCATTTATGCTATCTTTTCATACAGAAAAAAACTTTTGAGACTCCGGTTCACATATTTTGATAAAAAGATTTTTAACTCCCACGATTTTCAACGTGATCTCAAAATAGCATCCATCTATCTTACCCTCAATCGACCCAAATCTGGCCTCTCACTGGGTCAACCGACCTCCATTATTCAAGGAAAAAAAAAAAAAAAACACCCAAAAAAAAAACAAAAAAAAAAACAAAAAAAAAAAAAAAAAAAAAAAACCCGCAAGCTGCCCTTCTTATGACAGCCTGTGAGGTGGGCGGGACAGAAACCCAAAATGGAAGCACCCCTTACTTCCCATATAGGTTAAAATCAATGTACACCAAGTCTCAAAGTTTTTTCATGTATGATAGATAGCATAAATGCTTCTTTAGGGATTTCCACGTAGTGTATTGCCCTTTTTGCAGTAGTGTGCCGCTGGCGGCGGTCTGTGTGTTTGGACATGTATAATTACATGTGTGCCGCAGCCCTGCCAGTGGCACCCAGGTTTGCATACGTTTTTTCAGAAATGTTTTTGTGTGTAGAAACATACGTTATACTTGGTGTACATTGATTTTAACCTATATGGGAAGGAAGGGGTGCTTCCATTTTTGGGGTTCTGTCCCTGCCCACTCTCACAGGCTGACATAAGAAGGGCAGCTTGCAGGTTGGGTGTTTTTTTTTTTTTTATATATGAATAATGGAGGTCGTTGACCCAGTGAGAGGCCAGATTGGCTCGATTGAGAGGTAAAGATAGCCATAGGACTGCCCGATTTTGAGATCACGTTGAAAGTCGTGGGCAGCTTAAACATCTTTTGATCAAAATATGTGAAACCCAAGTCTCAAAGTTTTTCATGTATGATAGATAGCATAAATGCTTCTCCAGAACTTGACTCCTGGACTGGATACTGTATAATTTGCATTCTTTCAGAATTTCTTGTCTTGTGTTGGGTCTTCAGGTGTCATCATCTTCATAAGTCAAGTAATTTTTCTCATCATACTAGCTCACCCTCTCTTCTTCCATAGTTGTTCTCACCATTGATTTCAATCTTCTCAAGAGATGTCCACAATAAGATGAAACCTCGTCCTCCCCTTGCAGCCTCATTTGTTCAAGGATCCCCTTGTGTTTTCTAGGTTATCCTCAGTCTCAGAGCTGAAAGAAGCCAAAACATTTTCTGTTTTTTACCCCTATACAGAAGTACTATGACATCCACAAAGCCGAAGACAGAATGTGAACAGTTGTCATAAAACATTGTCACACTGATGATCTTCTCCACTTCTCTCATTCTTACTTTACCGTGTGCTGGTCTAAGTAATGGATGTTCACTGCTGGTTCCTCAGTCATAAATTACTGATCAAACTCTATAGGAACTCTACAGGTGGTCTCTATCATACTAGGAGAATTACATTTCACCCTGCACCCAATGTCTGACACATTAAATAAGTGGTTTAAAAATTTGTCCAAGACTACAAGGATAACCAGAGAGGGGTATTGGATACATATCAGAGAGGCAATCTACCTGATAAAGGAACCTTAACCCATTCCTGACATCCGGTCATAATAATATGGCTCTATTTTTTTTCTCCGCACCTTCCAAGAGCCATAACTTTTTTATTTTTCCACCTACATAGACATATGAGGGCTTTTATTTTGCGGGACAAGATGTACTTTCTAATGGTGTCATCAACCATAGACTATATGGGGAAGCCACAAAAAAATACTGTGTGGCGACATGTTAAAAAAAAAACTTACTTGTGTCATGTTTGCAGTGGTTTTGTTTTTAAAGTGTTCACTCTTTGGTATAAATAATGTGTTATTTGAATTCTGAAGATTTTCAGCAGTACCAAATATGTAGGGTTTTCACTACATTTTAGTAACGTAAAATAATCCTAACATTTTCTATTTTTTTATTTTGCCCTGCATTGCTATTTTCAGCTACCAATAACGTTTTTGTTCTTCCATGGTGCTTTTTTTTTATTGTGGGCTAAAGTGTACTTTTTATTGTTGCCATTTATTCTAATTTTCAGGGGATGTGAAATGACCAGAAAAACGTGATTTTGGCGTTTGGAATTTTTTTTCTTCTTCAGCCTTTAGCATTTGGGATGTTATATTTTAATAGATCAGACTTTTATGGACAGCAAATACCAATTTTGTTTTAAAATATATATATATATATAATATATATATATATATATATATATATATATATATATATTATATTTATATATATTACATAATATAATTACATATATATATTACATATATATATTATATATAATAATTACATATATTATATATATAAATTTCATATATAATTACATATAACACATGTGTAAAATTACATAATTACACATAACTATATATTATTTACCCACTCCGGGTAAAACCCTACAGACATGGAGCATGGAAACCACCCAATGTTAACTAAATCGGCACCCCACGATCTTCCTGCAGGGTGCCAAACAGAGTGAGAAACTGTACGTTGCACCGATTCTTATTCATTTAGATGCCGTGGCTAAGACCACTACGGTGTCTAAGGGGTAAAACAGCAGGGAACGGAGCCGGCTCCATTCCCAGCTGATACTGGCTGGTGAAACCTTCACAGCACCATGACATATGGGTACGTCGTGTGTCTGTAAGGGGTTAAAGCAAATGTCCACCTTGGAAAACCAAAATTGTATGCTTTCCTGCCCTAGTGGTCAAGTACCCTACAGAGATGAAAAATACAAGAAAAAAAATAAAAAGTTTTAAAAATGGAAAAAATAGAAAAATATTAAAAGTTTTAACACCACTTTTTGCCATTTTACAAAAATAAAAAAAAATAAAATTAAATATCATTTGGTCCAAAAAAGTCCAATCTTTTGGGGTTTACAATCAATTTTAAAGGGGATTAGTATTTAGAATCCGCGAAATCCAACTGAAATATCCCCATAGACCTCAAAAGAAAATTGAGCTGAAATCTACACAGTCTGATTTTCTAAGGTCGGATTTCAAATCCAAAAAATCCGACCCCAAAAAATTAGAACATGTTCTATAATCCACCACACAACAGCAGATTATAATACTGTTCTATGGCAGGGAGTGCTCGAAATCTGAAAATCGTGGCAAATAGCCACATCAAAAAACGTGACTGCAAAATGGCAGTCAGATTCTAATTAGAATCCGACAAGTATTCAAATCTGCTGTTAAGGGGGCCCTTATTGTTTTAAAAAATCGTGCCCAAACCAAGCGAAAAAAATATATATAAAATTTTTTTTTTAAATATAAAACAAAATTTTAAAACTTTAAAAAATTTAGTGTCATTGGAATTTATACTGACTTAAGAATTATGAACCTTAAAATTGATTTTAAAACTGTGAAAAACTAAACCCAAAAAAGCAAAAGCAGAACTAATCTTTTTTTTAATAGATTTTATTGTAAATTTTTTTAAAAAAAATACACCTTCCTCAACAGAAACTAAATAAGGTCTACTCTTGGGAAGGCGGTAGGGAAAAAAAACTAAAATCCATCTCCAAAATTTTTTTTTCATTTGGAAGGTGGTTTTTTTAAAGATCAGGACTCTAGGGGGATTATTTTGGGCAGTGCAGGGATCATTTTTGAGGCTTGGTAAAATACATTTATTGAATTGTTTTCCTGTGTCCTTCTTCTCTCTTACATGCCTGGATTTTCTTAAATTAGAGGGGCTTTTTCTAGTGCATTTTACCCCCGCTAATAAATCAAGGGGAAACCAGAATTTTTGAAGGGGTTTTTTAAAAACTTAAAATATATTTTACATACAGTCATGCAAAAATTTATTGCTGCAATTTCTGCAAAATCTTCCAAAAACACTACCTTTTCATTGCTTGGAACACACCTAACGGCACCCATATAATGAAAACCAGCCCTCATAAGTTATCCCTTCAAATCCCTATCCCTATCAAAGAACTCATCTATGTCTTAGAAGGTAAATTATCTCTTAAATTACAAGCTTTGGGAACAAAAGGGGTGCACAAGATGTTTTGGTCCATGGGCCACATTGTCATATTTTACCTCCCCAAGGGACAAAGTAAATCTTAGAGGGGTATTCCCTGAATGAGATCTTTAGGGCACTTCAATTATAAATACCCAAAATGTCTGAGAGGTCTTGGCTCCACTTAAAGAATTCCATTGGTCAGAATGAGGGTCCTCTGCTCGGTAGAGGAAAAGGACATGAGGCGCCTATTATCATTGTAGTTTTTTGGGGTTACGGATAAAGTATGTCTGTTCCACATCTATAACTAGAGAGAACAACACACATACACTACTCACAAAAAGTTAGGGGTTTTTGACATTTGTTTGAAATTTCAGGATGAACATAACATTTTTTTTACATGAACCTTAGAATGCACGTGTCCAACTGTTCAATGTTTCAGTACTTTTTGCACAACTTGGTGATCTCTAACAAGGAGCTTAACCCCTTAACGACCTTGGGCGTATGAGTACGTCCCAGGGCCGCCAAGGGGGCTTTGCAGGGGTTTCGCTCCGCACACAGCCGCCGGGTGTTAGCGGCAAATCGCCGCTAACACCCGGCGTAACAGCCCCCGGCGGGTGGCTCCGCCCGCGGCGCTGTTTTACCCATCAGGCGCCGGGGCAAAGATGGCCGCGGCGTCTGAATTAACGCCGATCGGTGCCGCGCACCGATCGGTGCGGGTTTCGCATAAGCCAGCTGTGCTGCGCCGATCCGATCACCGGGCATTGTGGTGGGGAGCCTTGGGGAAGGCTCCCGTCACTTACCCTGGCCGTTTGCCCCACTTCCTTCGCAGACAGGAAGTGGGGAAACCGCCATCTAGTACACCCAAAATGCATTGCCTATGCAATGAAATTAGGTTGTATTAACAATCGCGCCACCTAGTGGTCAAGTACCACAGGAGCCTCAATTTTTACAGTAAAAAAAAAAAAAATAATAAAGTTTTAAAGTACAAAAAAAAAAAATTATTAAAAGTTCAAATAACCCCCCTTTCCCCATTTTACAAATAAAATCATTAAAATAAAAAAAAAAGTTACACATATTTGGTATCGCCGCGTCCGAAAAAGTCCGATCTATAAACATATAACATCATTTATCCCGTACGCTGAACACCGTAAAGAAAAAAATTCCAAACGCCAAAATTGCGTTTTTGGTCATTTTACGTCACTCAAAAAATGGAATAAAAATGATCAAAAAAGTCGCATGCATTCCAAACTGCTAGCGATAAAAAGTACACTTCAGCCCGCAAAAAATGCCCCCTCACTGACGTCCGTAGGTGTTAGTACAAAAAAGTTATTGGTTGCACAAAATGGCGCCTTGGCGCAAATTTCAAAAATAGAAAAAGTTTGGAATTTTTTTACGGTACCAAAACATAACGGAAACCCTACATGTTTGGTATTGCCGGATGCGTAAAAACCTGAAGAATACAGATAACACATTATATTTACCGAAGATTGAACGCCGTAAAAGCAAAACCCCCGCAAACCATGGCGAAAATAAATTTTTTTTTCACAATTTGTCCCACTTAGAATTTTTTTGCGGTTTTCCCATATATTCTAAGTAATAGTGAATAACACCATTAGAAAGTACATCTTGTCCCGCAAAATAAAAGCCCTCATGTGTCTATATAGGTGGAAAAATAAAGAAGTTATGGCTTTCAGAAGGCGAGGAGGGAAAAACGAACGTGTCACCCAAAAAAAACGCCGGGTCCTTAAGGGGTTAAAGGGGTTGTCTCGCTACAATGATTGGGTTTTAATTAAAAGATCTTTAAAAAACAAGCAGCTTTGCAATATAATGTTCATTACAAATGTCCTACTGATTTTGAGTTATCCCTGTTAGTAGTAGTGCATCAGCTCCTGAAATCACTATAGCAGCTGACCTGTTGATTTTTATCTCACTGGCTGTCAGTGCTGGTGACTCATCTGTTTCTGAGTACAGGTTGGAGCACAGAGCCCCTCCTGCACAGAATGCTTCTGTAGAAGAGGGAGGGGGAGGGCTCTGGCTTCTGTGTCCGTGCTGCCTGGATTAACCCTGTGTGTGCCTGCTTCCTCCTGCTCTCTACACAGATTCAGGATAGCAGAGATGAGGCTGATCAATAGATGTGACAGCAATGAAGTGTGTTACTATAATCATGTGTCTGTGGAGCTCTGACTATACTAATAGAACAGATCAGGGAGGCATGTGAACGGTTCATGCTCTGCTGTACTAGTGACACATCGTGATTATAGTAACACTTCACAGCTGCCCTGTGTCTATTCTGATAGGGTTTGTTTGTTGTTGCTTGAGATGGAGATTTGTATGCTAAGCAGGGGGTATAGGAACACTTGCATCCCCCCCTGCTCTGCTATTAGCACACACAGCTTCACAGACCTCTCCACACTCATAGATCAGCCCTCTCCTGTCTCCGTGGAGCTGACAGTGCAGCTGATCTAGCAGCCTGCAGCAGACCTAGGCAGACACACACATGGTTAACTCTAGCAGCAAACCCCCTCGCCCTCCCCCTGCTGTATAGAAGTTATGGAGGAGATCTTTCTGTGTGCTGAGGGGAGGGGGGAAGGGAAGAGAAGAGGCAGACAAGAAGCACGCCCCTAAATTCTAAAATCCTTTGCTGCCAGAAGCATTGAAGTAGGCTGAAAGCTTGTAATGAGACAACTCCTTTAATGGCAAAATTCCCAACATATGTTTGATCCCTGAATCACAATATAAATTTAGGGGATCAATTTGAATTGGGATTTTAACAGTCGTCCTCCAAGACAACCCCTTACAATTTATCAATAGTACCTCGCCATTGCAAAGCTTCAAGCAGTATGTTCTTGGACGGAAGTGGCCACTGAGCTTAGAGTGTCATCAGCAGTTTGTATCAGAGATACAGAGAGGCTGGAAGAGTCACAAAAAGGCAAAAATGTGGATGTCCTTTGGTTCATCACACACTGATGACCAAGTTATTGTAAACATTACCCTGCGGAACAGGATGATGAATGCCACCAGGGCCACTGTTAGGGGGGTATAACCACTACTCCCATATGGGGCCCGGCCACAATGTGAAGCAAGAGGGGGGCCGCCGTCGCCTGCAGGTACTGCCCCTTTGCTCCACAGAAATGGTACAGAGATTAGACTGCAGGTCTGTTCTCTATACCATATGAATAAACTGTGCTGTCGGGAGGGGAGGGGGGGGGCACACTACAAGTGAAGTTTAACATCATAGCTTTACAGTACTTAGAATCACTGTCCTTACTTGAGCATCAAACAAGACATGGAAACCTCTAAAGAAGCATTTATGCTATCTACAATACATGAAAAAAACTTTGAGATTCTTAGTTCACATATTTTGATCAAAAAATGTTTAAGCCCCCCCCCCGACTATCAACGGGATCTCAAGGCGGGTGGTCCTACTCTATTTTTACCTCTCATTAGAGTCCAATTCAGACTTCTCACTTGGGTCAACAGACCTTCATAATCCAGAGAGAAAAAAGCACCAACCTTATAAGCATACTGCATAATCTAGCAACCTGTGGAGGTGGGCGGGGTGCAAGAAACCAAAATGGAGGCATCCCGTTGATAGTCGGGGGTGGCTTAAACATTTTTTGATCAAAACATGTAAACTAAGAATCTCAAAGTTTTTTTCATGTATTGTAGATAGCATAAATGCTTCTTTAGAGGTTTCCATGTCTTGTTTGATAGCCCTTTTAGCTGATGGTGTGCCACTGATATTGGAATATGTATATATGTATATATTTTGTGCAGAACTATATGTTGCATTTGGCATATATTGCTTTTAATTCATATAGGGAGGAATGGATGCCTCCATTTGGTTTCTTGCACCCCGTCCACCTCCACAGGTTGCTAGATCAGTGCAGTATGCTTATAAGGTTGGTGCTTTTTTCTCTCTGGATTATGGAGGTCTGTAGACCCAAGTGAGAAGTCTGAATTTGACCCAAGTGAGAAGTCTGAATTGGACTCTTACTTGGGCATCACACAGTTTGTGCACAGAGCAGTCGCACCCCTCCTCCTCCCTCTGGCTGCAGGGAGATGTCAACAAATGAAAACAGTGAGTCCCGCCCTGTGGGCGGGGCGTCACTGATCTGCCTGCAGCCAGAGGAAGGAGGGGCCGACTGCACAGTGCACAAACTGTGTGATGTTCAAGTATTGTACTGTAAAGCTATAGAGTTGAACATCATTTGAAGTGCGGGCTCTTTTTTTATGCCAGGCCACTTCCACTCCTGTGGTGCCCCACTCAAGTCCCCCTGGGATATGGGGCCCAAATACTAGGCCCCTGGGATATGGGGGCCCCACACTAGGCCCCTGGGATACGGGGCGCCCACACGAGGCCCCTGGGATACGGGGGGCCCACACTAGACCCCTAGGATATGGGGTCCCCACACGAGGCCTCTGGGATATGGGGGCCCCACACGAGGACCCTAGGATATGGGGGCCCCACACGAGGCCCCTGGGATATGGGGGCACCACACGAGGCCCCTGGGATATGTGGGCCCCACACGCGGCCCCTGGTATATGGGGGCCCCACACGAGGCCCCTAGGATATGGGGGCCCCACACGAGGCCCCTGGGATACGGGGGCCCCACACGGCCCCTAGGATATGGGGTCCCCACAAGAGGCCCTTGGGATATGTGAGCCCCACACGAGGCCCCTGGGATATGGGGGCCCCACACGAGGCCCCTAGGATATGGGGTCCCCACACGAGGCCCTTGGGATATGGGGGCCCCACACGAGGCCCCTGGGATATGGGGGCCCCACACGAGGCCCCTGGGATATGGGGGCCCCACATTAGGCCCTTGGAATATGGGGGCCCCACTCAAGGCCCCTAAAATGTGTGGGGCCCCACAAATCTTAGGAGGGTTGATCGAACCCCCCAAATCCCAGGGGCCTTGAGCGGAGCCCCCCAAATCCCAGGGGCCTTGAGTGGCCCGCTCAAGGCCCCTCACCGGACCTGTGGTGCCCCACACGGCTGAGGGAGAGGAGGCCCTGGAATGGGCCCCACACAGCGGGGGGAGATAGGGGAACTTGAGTGGGGAAGAAAAGGGAAAGTGAACGACTTATCAGATGTCACCTGTGAGTCACTAAATGTAACTGCACTGTAATCACTTATATCTGCCACTATGGGCCACATGTATGAAAACGGTCTAGATGTAGGACTTTCTTTGTTGCCCATAGCAACCATTAAGAGCTCCTCTTTCATTTTATATACTGCTTTAAAAAAATAAAGGGGAACTCTGATTGGTTGCTATGGCCAACAAAGTGAGATTTAGACCTAGACAGTTTTCATACATGTCCCCCTTATGGTCACTGTATAGTGGTAATATTGGTGTTATTGTATTGGATTATATATTCAGTAACAATATTGAGGCATTATTCTGCATCTTTATAGTGGAGACATGTGGTGACCTTGTTGTTCGTCTTTGTATATTGTTGTTAATGGTAATATCGGCCTTAGTATACTGGTTAAACAGAACCTGTCACATAGGTTATGCCTCCCTTGCTGAGGGCAGAACAAGCTAGTGTCAGACCTGCTGTTTCCAGCACTGTGTCCCTTATTCTGTAAGATGCTGTAGTTTTCGTGTATTTAATGCTCAAATCTGCAGTTTTCAGCCAGAAGAGTCATTCGAAGAATCCTTCAAAGAGTCAGTTTTTTTCAAACCCCGCCCACCTGAGGCTAGCCCCTCCCACCTCAACTGATAAACCTATTACTATGAATAGGTAGAAACATGTGAATAACTGTCAGTGGGCGGGGCTAGTCTTTGGTGGGCGGGGCTAACACCTGCTCATGAATAAGATTTGAGGGGTAAATGCTCTAAAACTACAGCATCTTACAGAATAATGGGCACAGCGCTGTAAACAGCAGGTCTGACACTAGCTTGTGCTGCCCTCAGCATGGGGGGGCATAACCTATGTGACAGGTTCCCGTTAAGTCACTAACATTATAGTGTATTATCAAAAACTAGTGGTATATGGGGTTTTAAATTGGTCTTTTTTTTTGGTTATATTGGTCTTGTATGCTGTTTGGTCATATTTTAGTGGGCCCTGTGGTATTTGTGGCCCTTGTAACATTACTGCCCCACACAATATAGACCATCGTTGCTGAAAATTCAACAAGAACTAAATCCAAACACAAGGGCGAAATTACATCTTTTTTTTCGGGTTGGGTTGCGGGCGTGTTTGGTGGGGGGGGGAGGGGGTTGTTGGGGGGGCGGGTTAACGGGGGGCCCCGGGCGCTTAGCTGTAGGGGGCCCAAACTTTGAGGGCCCCCTAAGCCAAAAAACCCCAGGCTGTTTAAAAGGGGAGGAAAAAATCCCCAGACCCCCGGCAGACCATTCTAACGTTTACAGGCTCAAAGGGCCCCCGGGGGGCCCGTGAATCCCCGGGGGGGCCCCCCCCCCGACCCGCTGTGGGGCCCCCGGGGCAGTGCCGCGCCCCCGGGGGCCCCCGGCGGCACCCGGTCTCCCCAGCCCGGGACCTGGTCCGAGCGAAGACCGGCCCGGGAGTTGGGACTAATAAGTCCCCAACCCCGGGCTGGCGTGTCAGCGGAGCACGGGCCCCCACTAGCGTGGCCCCCCTACCCTTGGAGGCCCCACTGCTGCGGGCGCGCTTGCTTTAGACCGTGGGGCCGGGCAGCGGAGCCGGGGGCAGCTTGGAGCCCGGATCGGACCCGGAGCGGGAATGGCGTTTTTTTTTTTTTTTTTTTTTAAACTCCCACAGGGGCCCTGGCTAAAAAAGGGGGGGCCCTGGCTTCAAGGGGGCCGGGCTCAAATGGGGGGCCCCGGCTACAAAGGGGGACCTGGCTAAAAGGGGGGGCCCTGGGGGGCCCCCTTACAGGGGGGCCCTGGCACTAGGGGACCCTAAACTTCCCTAGGGGGCCTTTGGGGCTTCTAAAGGGGGGCCCTGGCTATAGGGGGGCACGGGGGGGCCCCTACAGGGGGGCCCCTTTGGGCTTACCCCATGGGGGGCCGGGGCTACAAGGGGGGGCCCCTTGGGGCCCTGGCTACAAGGGGGCCCCGGGTACCAAATGGGGGGGCCCGGGCCCCAAAAAACCCCTCTAAAAAGGGGGGGCCCTGACAAACTACAGGGGGGGCCCTGGGTCCAAATGGGGGGCCCTCTTACAAAGGGGGCCCTGCCAAAAAGGGGGGGCCCTGGCACCTACAGGGGGGGCCCGGGTTAACCCTGAAAAAGGGGGGCCCGACTAAAAGGGGGGGCCCGGCTACCCAGGGGGCCCAAAAAAGGGACCCTTTACAAGGGGGCCCCCCTGGGGGGCCCTTCCTACGGGGGGGCCCTGGCTACTACAGGGGGGCCCTCTCTAAAAAGGGGGCCCTGACTAAAGGGGGGCCTGGCAATCAAAGGGGGGCCTACTCCCTAAAAGGGGGGCCCTGACTACAAGGGAGTTTGGTACCTACAGGGGGGCTTTGGCTAAAAGGGGGGCCCAAGGGGGGTCTACCTACTTTTGGGGGCCCCCCCGGGGGCCCGGGCTTAATTAAAGGGGCCCGGCAAAAAAACCCCCCAAACCCCCTTTCCCGCTCCCCCCGGGAAACTAAACATACAGGGGGGCCCTGATACAAGGGGGGCCCTGGCTACTACAGGGGGCCCCCTTTTTTCCCGAACCCTTTCCCTTTAAGGGGGGGGGGCCCTGGCCCCATGGGGGGGGCCCCTGGGGGCCCTACTACAAGGGGGCCCTGTCCCTAAGGGGGACCCTCTCTAACCCAAAAGGGGGCCCTATAAAAGGGGGGCCCCTGAACAAGGGGGGCCCTGGTTACCCATGGGGGCCCCTCCTATAAAGGGGGCCCTGACTACCTACAGGGGGGCCCCTGATACCTAGGGGGGGCCTGGCACTAAAGGGGGCCCTGATATAAGGGGGCTCTGGCTACCTAAATACTAAGGGGGCTCTGACTCCCTCCCAAAATAGCTAAAGGGGGGGCTTGATTTCCCTGCACACTCCCAAAGGAGGCCCCTTAACTACCCCTTTGTATATTTTCCTAAAGGGACCCTAAACTGTCTGTATATACCTAAAAGGACCCCTACGGTATTTTTCCCAAAGGAAAACCCCAAACGCCTGTTAGTCCCAAAAGGGGCCTTTAACTCCTGTATACTACCTAAGGGGACCCTAACTGCCTAATACTACCAAAGGAGGCCCAATGCTGTTACTCCCTAAAGGGGGGTCCCTAACTGCTTGCGCCTATAAAAGGGGGCCCTTTAACTCCTAAAGTTTTCTAACTGGGGGAAAACCCCTACCTCACCTAACTAACTGGGACTACCAACCCCTACATACACCCTACTAACTGGGGTCCCCCAAACCTAACGTACCCTATCTACTTTCCTAACTGGGCCTCTTATCTCCCCGGGGGGGCTATTTACCTACCCCCCCCCCTTGTGGCCCCCCTGCCGGGGGTGGTTCAACACCCGGGGTTTTTGGCCTATCTAGTTCCCGGGCCCCTTGCACATGTGCCCCCCAACTTACCAGCGAGATCTACCTACCAAAATGGGGGCCCTTTATTCCCTGGGCCTCTCCCCCCCTCCAACCCCTTAGGATACTGGGCTTTACCGCTCTCCCCCCCCCGGGGTGTTTGTCAGTGGTGGGAATGGGAAAGAGATCTGGAAAATTGAGGATTTAAGATATTTGTGTGTAATTTTTTGCAGGGAGATTGGGCCGGGGGAAAGTCACATGGCGGTTGAAAAGGATGCAGAAGAAAAGGGAAAAGAAGGCTCATAAGGAAGAGAAAATCATCAGCTCTCCAGGAGTCCCTGGGTTTTTAGGGGTTTTTTTTTTTATTGTAATGTGATGGTGACCTGACTTGTGTCTGACCATATGTGTCTCAATATGGGGTGTTGGAGGTTTTACCTGGCTTTGTGTCTACCTTTCTTGTGGCTCTATATGGGGGTTTTGGTTATACCTGAGAGTGTCCCTGATTTTATATGGTGGTTTTGTAGTTATACCTGAGCTGGTGTCAACTATGTGGTCTCTATATGGCGGGTTGTAGGTTTACCTGACTGGTGTCTGACCACTTTGTGGTCTCTATTGGCCGTTTGTAGGTTATAAACGACTGGTGTTGTGGGCTTTTTAATTTTGGCGGTGTTTGGGGGTTTATACCTTTTACGGTGTTCCTGGTTCTCTAATGGGGTGTTGTAGGTTATATCTTGGGGAAGTGCGGGTAATGTGTCCCCGATTGTAAGAACGAGGGAACACCTGACCCTGTGATAGGAGTTACACTTCTACTTTCTTGCTGGTGTTTATTTTAGAAGGTGGTGAGGTGCGTGACCAAGGGAAACGTGGAGGGGATATTGTATGTGGGTGGAGGGGGATATGGAGGGAGGTACTTAGCCCTGTGTCTATGATATGTTAGACTGACAAATGTGTGACACTCTTGCTATTGAACTACACAATACAGTTCTGTTTTGCACACTGTATTATGTGGTAAAATGGGCGCGTTTATGTCCGAGAGGCCGGTAATATTTTCATGTACAGTAGGGTGGGCCCGCAAGATCAATTCCCCTGTGGGCCACAGACCCCCCAGTCCAACACTGACCGTTTACATCAGCGTGGTCTGTTTGATAAATGCGAGGCAAAGGTACCTGACCTGGCTAATGCATAGTACTCTTCTTGGCATTTCCAGCATCATTGGCGTCCTTCATTTCTGTTCAGAGTAAATCGACTTTCGAATAGCACTAAGGACAACTGGAGCACAGTGTAGATGCTCCCTGACCCATGCAAGACCATGATGCCTGTGCCTGGTGGTGTGGTCATGTCGTCTAGCCACACAGAGGGGCACTAAAACCTTACCCGTTTTAGGTCAATTAGGATTACCAAAATTATTTATATTTGCCAAATGCCAGAATAATGAGAGAGAGAGATTTTTTTAAGCCATTTTTATTTTATTTCCATACATTTCATTAGTATTTGGTAGCATTGCCCTTAAACTGTATGACTTGGGTCAAACATTTTGGATATCCTTCCACAAGCTTCTCACAATAATTGGTAGAAATTTGGCCCATTCCTCCTGACAGAACTGGTGTAACTGAGCCATGTTTGTAGGTCGCCTTGCTCGCATCTGCCTTTTCAACTTTGCCCATAAATTTTCAATAGGATTGAGATTAGAGCTTTGTGATGGCCACTCCAAAACATTGACTTGGTTATCCGTAAGCCTATTTGTAACCAGTTTGACAGTAGCTTCGGGTCATTGTCCCTTTGGAAGACCAATTTTTGTCCAAGCTTTAACTTCCTGGCTGATGTCTTGAGACGTTGCTTCAGTATTGCCACATAATCTTCTTTCCTCATGATGCCATCTATTTTGTGAAGTGCACCAGTCACTCCTGCAGCAAAACAACCCCACAACATGATGCTGCCACCCCCCGTGTTTCACAGTTGGGATGGAGTTCTAAGGCTTCCAAGCTTCTCCCTTTTTCCTCCAAATGTAACAATGGTCATTATGGCCAAACAGTCCAATTTTAGTTTCATCAGATAGACATGGCATGTCTCCAAAAATGTAGGTCTTTGTTCCAGTGTGCATTTACAAACATTAATCTGGCAGAGTAGCCTTTCAGCCCATGTTAATAAAGTACTCGTTTCACTGTGGATAATGGCACAATCTTACCAGCTTCCGCCAGCATCTTCACAAGGTCTTTTGCTTTTGTTCTTGGGTTGATATGCACATGTCAGACCAAAGCATGTTCATCTCTGAGACACAGAATCCATCTCCTTTCTGAGCAATATAATGGCTGGACATTCCCATCTTGTCTGTATTTGGGTATAATTGTTTGTACAGATGAACGAGGCACATTCGGGTATCTGGAAATTGCACCCAAGGATGATCCAGAGTTCTGTCCACAATTCTCTTCCGATATCTTGGATGATTTCTTTAGACTTTCCCATGATGTTACACACAGAAACAGTGTGTTTCTGGTGTGCATTAAAAAATACTGTACATACACAAGCTCCTGAGCTGGAGATAACACATAGCAAGGAGTGAAGTCACTGTGGTCGGACAGGGCTGCTGGAGCAATGAGAGCATAGAAAGATGGTCAGTAACCTGGAGAAGCTTGTGTACCCAAGCAAGAGATAAGATCTCCTCTAGCTCTGAAACCAAGCAAAATCCAAACAGCAATGTATTAGGTACTAGTCTTTATTTACCTTTTGTGAACAGGTGCACAGTTGTAATTCCTCACAACAGCACCAGATGGCAGCAGAAGCCTCACTTTACGTTTTTGACGTTTTCTTTGGAGAATTATCAGCACAAAGTTTAGTTTAATTATAACTTTATAATGAGAAAAAGAAAGTCCACAACTGATAAAAAAGGAAATGAAAGAGACAAGAACAGTCAAAAGGCCAAAAATACAGCAGTGACAGCGTTCTGTAATTAGATAACAATAGCCTGTAGATTCTTACTCCTGATCATTCAGCAAGTCTCTAGCTCTGTAAAGTGAGTTATGGGAGAGGGAATAATATTGTGGTGATACAGAGGCGTTATAGGTTGAGGTGAAAGTTCCATGAGGTCAAGGAAACCATTAGGTGCAGAAGGAAAGATATCTTAATCCCTTAGCTCTTCACTGCCATAGAAAGAGCTTTCAGTGATAACACTGTTTTGCCTCCATTGGCCTAGTGTGAGAGGCCTTTCTTTCAGCATTAACCCCTTACTAGAACTATACATCATAGACTGCAGTGTGTTTATGCACTATGCCATACAGTTTACATTTTGGCTTCCAATTGCCACCGTGTCAAAAGACTTAGTGAAGGACGAGGGGCGTTGCTAGGGTCCTAAAATATCAGGGGCATGAGCCCTTTGTGTTACATCTTGCTCAAGCCTGGGTTCATACAGTATTTTTGACGTATGTTCCTGTCACTAATTTTACACGTTTTCTGCATAGATACCATGCACCACCTCATCAGTACACTGCATCATCAAAGTCAGTGCTCATTAATTTGCCTCTTCAAAACCACTCATTTGTGTCATACATGCCAACTCTCCCGTTTTTGGCGGGGGGGGCTAGGGTCCCGCTATTTGGGGTCCCCTCCCGCCCTTCCGGGGGAGTTGGCATTCCTCCCACCGCCAGCAGGCGGCGGGGGTTCTTTAAATGGCCGTGGCGACAGAGTAGCGCTAGTGCGCTACTCTTGCGCCGCCGAGCCGCTCCTACAAGCGGGTGAAGCGACCGCTGCGCCCGCTTCACCCGCCCGGAGTCTCGCTGTGCAGGGAGGAGGCAGGAGGGATCGTTCCCCTCCTCCCCCTGTATGTCCGGCGCCGGTGTGTGCGCCGCACATACAGGTCAGCGGCGCAGGGGACGTGACGCGCGGCTGCAGGGGAGTGACGCGCGGCTGCTCTCACTTCCCCCTGCGCCGTTGAGGAGATCGTCCGGAGCGGCCGTGCTGCAGGAGCCTGGTGAGGTAAGTGGATTTTATTATTTTATTTTTATTAGCTATATGGGGGGGCTCTGCCTGACAACAATGGGGGCACTACCTGGCAACAGAGGGGGCATCTACATGGCAACAGAGGGGACATCTACCTGGCAACATTGGGGGCACTACCTGACAACAATGGGGACATCTACCTGGCAACAGAGGGGGCATCTACCTGGCAACAGAGGGGGCATCTACCTGGCAAACACTGGGGGCACTACCTGGCAAACAATGGGGGCACTACCTGGCAACCAATGGGGGCACTACCTGGCAACAATGGGGCACCTACCTGGCTACAGAGGGGCTCTACGGGGCACAAGGGGGCCTACCTGCCGTAAGGGACACTACCGCTTAGGGGGGGTTAAAACACCGGGCATAAGGGCACTCCCTGCTTTCTTCCAAAGCGTTATGCATTAGGAGAGGGGGGTGGGGGCTTTTTGAAGGGCGGGGCATACCCAAATGGCGTGCCATGAAAATTTTTTTTCCACTCGCGCGCCGCCCCATTTCAAATCTCCTGTTTTTTTTCATTTTCAAAAGTTGGAAACATGTTTTATTTGATAAAAATACCTAAAAAATAAACCCATACTACCACTAATCAGCTAAATAGGGCAACTATCCCAACATATTACCGCAACTGTTACAAAACAAATTCCCCAAACCAAGGCCAAAATCCCAATCTTTCCCAAATAAACCACACCTAAGGACAAATAATACTCCCCAAAAACCATAAAACATATGCCACCACCACATAGTGACTACTAGTTGTATGTAGGCTCTAATGACATATAAGTGATTACAGTTCAGTTACAGTCAGTGACTCACAGGTGACATCTTTTCTGGGTTTGGGGTTCTCTCTTCCCCTTTTTCCCTCCCAATTTCTACACTGGGGGTTGGGGTCCCAGGGGGTTTTTTTTCCCCCCCAATCTCACACAACCCCCTCTCATATTTCGCAATATTCAATAACAAAAGGACTGGGAAAGTTTGGGTTATTGTCATAAGCAGATAATCTAATATGATATTCTGCTTCTGGGGCAGCTGGACTTTATTTTTAGATGGATATACCAAAAAATATGGGCCTTCCCTCCGATATACAGGTTGCAACTGCTGGGTTTTTTCGCTGGGATAAAAAAAGGGAACAACCAATAAGTAGGCGTATAAGCCCCGCAGTAAATAAGTAGGTATATAGGCCTCCCCATTAGGTAGGTTTTAGCCCCCTCTAGGGGAGTATAAGGGGGCTAACATAGGTAGGAGGGAAAATAGGGCCCCCTCAGGGGGTAGAAAACATAAAAATCCCCCATTTGGAAAGGTATATAGCCACCTCCGTAGGTTTATATTTAAAATCCCCCTAGTAGGTAAGTAGCTTTATAGGCCCCCCAGGGTAGATACTAATACCACTTGATAGTACAGAGGTTTATATGTCCCCTAATTAGGCAGGTATATAGGCCCCCTCATTAGGTAGGTATATAGATTTTCTTTTCCAGTGCCCCCCATCTACTGCTACCCTCAGTACTATCCCATAACTGTAACTGCTATACTTCTGATATAAATAATTGTGCCACATAGATAATGACCTCAAAATAATACTGCCAAATAGTATTTCCCAAAAATAATAGGGCTAAACAGATAATACCTTAAATTCTGCTCCAGACATTGATAATGTACCATGCAGTAATAAATGCTGCTCCACACAGTAACTGGTGCCCTGTTTAGGCCCCTCCCCCTAATAGTGCCAATCAGGCCCGGACTGCTCATAGGGCAAACCGGGCATTTGCCCGGCGGGCCGCTGGGGTCCGGGCCACAGGGCCGGCTCGGATCGCCCGCTGAGGGGACCAGGGTTTCCCCCTCAGCGGGCCCCGAGTGCCGGCGCCGGTCTGTGGCGCGCTACAGGGGCCGCATTGGTCGCATCAGCCGACAGGCCCCCCTCGCCACACGACTGCACGGCCGGATCACTGACCCAGCCATGCAGCCATCACGGCCGCCGCCTGCACCGCGCGGTACAAACAGCAGCCGAGGCTAAACAGCGGGGATCTATTGATCCCGTCTGTTCAGCTCCCAGGAGGCCGCGGGGCAGGCGCGCGATGTGAAGACGTCATCGCGCGCCTGCTCCGCGTCCTGCACACTGCTGCCGGCGGCATCCAGGAAAGAGGACAGAAGAGGAAGCAGAGACATCAGGTAAGTATTGTTTTTTTTTTTTTTTAAACTACTAGCCCTGCCTGCCTATATACTGCCCTATCCACCTATATACTTCCCTATCCAACTATATATGCTGCCCTATCCACCTATATACTGCCCTATTCAACTATATACTGCCCTATCCAACAATATATGCTCCCCTATCCACCTATATACTGCCCTATCCAACAATATATACTGCCCTATCCAACTATATACTGCCCTATCCAACTATATATACTGCCCTATCCAACTATATATGCTGCCCTATCCACCTATATACTGCCCTATCCAACAATATATGCTGCCCTATCCAACTATATACTGCCCTATCCAACAATATATACTGCCCTATCCAACAATATATACTGCCCTATCCAACTATATATACTGCCCTATCCAACAATATATACTGCCCTATCCAACAATATATGCTGCCCTATCCACCTATATACTGCCCTATCCAACAATATATACTGCCCTATCCAACAATATATGCTGCCCTATCCACCTATATACTGCCCTATCCAACAATATACTGCCCTATCCACCTATATACTGCCCTATCCAACTATATATGCTGCCCTATCCAACAATATATACTGCCCTGTCTACCTATATGCTGCCCTGTCTGCCTATATGCTGCCCTGTCTACCTATATGCTGCCCTGTCTGCCTATATGCTGCCCTATCCAACAATATATACTGCCCTATCTGCCTATATGCTGCCCTGTCTGCCTATATGCTGCCCTATCCAACAATATATACTGCCCTATCCACCTATATGCTGCCCTGTCTGCCTATATGCTGCCCTATTCAACAATATATACTACCCTATCCGCCTATATACTGCCCTGTCTGCCTATATGCTGCCCCGTCTGCCTATATGCTGCCCTATCCAATAATATATACTGCCCTATCCACCTATATGCTGCCCTGTCTGCCTATATGCTGCTCTGTCTGCCTATATACCTGCCCTGTCTGCCTATATACCTGCCCTGTCTGCCTATGTATCTGCCCTGTCTGCCTATGTACTGCCCTGTCTGCCTATATACTGCCCTGTCTACCTATATACTGCCCTGTCTACCTATATACCAGCCCTGTCTACCTATATGCTGCCCTGTCTGCCTATATGCTGCCCTGTCTACCTATATGCTGACCTGTCTACCTATATACCAGCCCTGTTTGCCTATATACCAGCCCTGTCTGCCTATATACCAGCCCTGTCTACCTATATACCTGCCTTGTCTGCCTATTTACCAGCCCTGCCTACCTATATACTGGCCCTGCCTACCTATATACTGGCCCTGCCTGGCTAATTACTGGCCCTACCTGGCTAGTTACTGTGGGCAGCCCCAGCTACCTGGCTAGTTACTGTGGGCAGCCCCAGCTACCTGGCTAGTTACTGTGGGCAGCCCCAGCTGCCTGGCTAGTTACTGTGGGCAGCCCCAGCTACCTGGCTAGTTACCGGGGGCAGCCCCAGCTACCTGGCTAGTTACCGAGGGCAGCCCCAGCTACCTGGCTAGTTACCGGGGGCAGCCCCAGCTACCTGGCTAGTTACTGTGGGCAGCCCCAGCTACCTGGCTAGTTACTGTGGGCAGCCGCAGCTACCTGGCTAGTTACTATGGGCAGCCCCAGCTACCTGGCTAGTTACTGGGGGCTAATTACAGGGCCCTGTCTACCTACCTAATGGGGGTCTACCTATTTACATGCCAGTTATCTGACTTTTTTTATTTCTAATTTTTCGGGTCTAACATACGCTGTTTGGGGAATTGATAGGAAAGTGCTGGAAAAGAGAGGAGTCTAAGATGTATTTGTGGTAAATTCTACAGGGACGAATAGTGACCACTAGAAGAACACTGCATGCTGTACCGGACAGAGAAAGAAATGGAAGGGAACGACTCATCAGGGAAGACACCATGGAGGTTTGGGCCAGAAGAAGAAAAGGAGAAGAGAACAACTCCCATCAGAGATGACATCTCCTGTGAGTCCCTGATGTCAGGGGTCATTTAACTTCTATGTTGAGTCAGTGCTGTATTCATGTGATGGTGACCTGAGCTGGTGATGTGATTGGTGAGGTTGTAGGTTATGCTGGTGCTTATGGAGTGGCAGTGTGGGCTTGTCCCTGATTGTAAAGCAAGCGCACACCTGACTCTGTGATTAGGGTTTCTCTGCACCACTGTTTCTTTCTTGCTTGTGTTTAGGCTGCTCTCACACGGAGCGGTTTTGGTGCATTTTTTAATGCATTTTTTTGTGCAGAAATGTACAGCATTAACTGCTCTGCCTTTCTGCACAAAAACGCACCAAAAAACATAAAAATGCTCTGTGTGAAAGCACCTTTATAGTGTAGTTTATTTTAGAAAGTGGCGAGGTGCGAGAACACGGGGAATTTTTTAAGCGGATATTGTTTGTGGGCTGCTGGGGGCTTTGTGCCAGGGCTGATTTTTATTCCCAGTCCGGCCCTGGTGCCAATTATGGTACCTGTTACTTCTCATGCAGGTGATGCTTCTTTGCTGCGCTGCACCCCAGTCTACTTGGTTTCCAGGAGTCTTACTACACTGCTGTCTAAGGTAAGCATCTAATATGCTTCTCTGTTCAGGTCACTTCGACCTTTGAATACTAGGTTAAACTACAGGAGTGATCTTTCATTTAAATATTGAATGATGTATTGCTCTGGCTTACAATTCCTCTTTGGCTCTTCTTTTTAGGGATTTTGTATATTTACACTGAATATCAATCCATACTTGTATTAGTACAATGTACAATTCCAGCAATAGTTAATCGGCATCTTTGCTATCAGTACTAGCATTTGTAAGGTTAGTTATGTTCTGTTTCCTATGCTACAACTAAGTACCCAAGGTGAGGTTTGAAATGTTTGCTATGTTTGCTTTTTACATTTTTTTAAAGTATTTTTAAACTTTGGATATAATAAAGTTTTTATATTTGTGAAATAAGATTCTTTTTCCTGTATTGTTGGACCTCTAATAGTGCACTGACACTGTGGTAGGAGGAGTTGTGTGTGATTTTGTTCCCAGCTGTGCATCCTGATTGTCTCCACATTGTCTCCAGCAGGTTCCTCTGTCCTCCTCATATGTCATGTATAGCATACATGCCAACTTTTGAAAGTGAGAAAGCAGGAGATTTGAAGTGCGCCGCACCAATTTGCATGACCACACCCATCTTGATGCCAAAAGCCACGCCCCCTTCTAAAAAGCCACACCCCACTCCAGATAACTGTGTAACGGCTCTGGAAGAAAACTAGATTAAGGTTTTGCCGTCACCCAGCTTTCCTGGACTGTTGCATGGTCTATTCAGCATCCAGGAGAGCTGAGGAATACCGCCAAACTGTTCCCCAATAAGTAGATATCTCAGTGCCCTATTTGAACCCTGTAGCCAGGTAGTAGCCTCCTGTAGTCAGGTTGCTGCCACCTTCTAGCAAGGTCTCTGCCCTCAATAGCCAGCGTGCCGCCAGTAGCCAGGCAGTGCCCCCAGTAGCCAAGAAATTGTCCCCACTACCCCAGTAGTGCTTCTTATAGCCAGGTAGCTGTCCCCACTAGCCAGGTAGAGCTTCTTATAGCCAGGTAGCTGTCCCCACTAGCCAGGTATTGCTATTTATAGACAGGGAGCTGTCCCCCTTATAGCCAGGTAGTGCTTCTTATAGCCAGGGAGCTGTCCCCACTAGCCAGGTAGGCTTCTTATAGCCAGGAGCTGTCCCCTTATAGCCAGGTAGTGCTTTTTATAGCCAGGGAGATGTCCCTTTTAGCCGGGGTATGCTTTTTAAATAGCCAAGTAACTGTCCCCACTAGCCAGGTACTGACCCCTTATAGCCAGGTACTGTGCCCTTATAGCCAGGTAGTGCTTCTTATAGCCAGGGAGCTGTCCCCTTATAGCCAGGTAGCTGCCCCCCCCTTATAGCCAGGAAAGTGCTTCTTATAGCCAGTACTGACCCCCTTATAGCCAGGTATGCTTCTTATAGCCAGATAGCTGTCCCCTTATAGCCAGGTCGGCTTCTTATAGCCAGGGAGCTGTCCCCTTTAGCCAGGTATGCTTCTTATAGCCAGGTAACTTCCCCACTAGCCAGGTAGTTGACCCCTTATAGCCAGGTAGCTGTGCCCTTATACCCCAGTAGTGCTTCTTATAGCCGGGGAGCTTTTCCCCCTTATAGCCAGGTAGTGCTTTTTAATAGCCAGGTAGCTGACCCCCTTATAGCCAGGTATGCTTCTTATAGCCAGGTAGCTGTCCCCTTATAGCCAGGCAGTGCTTCTAAAGCCAGATAGCTGTCCCCTTATAGCCAGGTAGTGCTTCTATAGCCAGTAGTGCTTCTTATAGCCAGGGAGCGCCCCCTTATAGCCGGAGTGCTTCTTATAGCCAGGGAGCTGTCCCCTTATAGCCATTAGTGTTTCTTATAGCCAGATAGCTGACCCTTATAGCCAGGTAGTGCTTCTTATAGCCAGGTATGCTTTTTAAAAGCCAGGGAGCTGTCCCCTTATAGCCAGGTAGTGCTCTTATAGCCAGGACTGTCCCCTTATAGCCAGTAGTGCTTCTTATAGCCGGGTAGCTGACCCCCTTTATAGCCAGGTAGTGTTTTCTTATAGCCAGGGACTGTCCCACTAGCAAGGTAGCTGTCGCCCATACCCAGTAGCTGGGGGCAATGCAATACAAGGCTGCTGGGACGGGCTGTGGCCGGCTCTCAGATGTCACTCACCGTGGCTCAGGAGCAAGAGCCCGACGACGACGAGAAGGAGACGGCAGGAACACAGACAGGGAGAGACGCTCTCATCCTCTCATCGCTGCTCGGTGAGAGGAGGTTTAGGGGGGGAGGAGGGGGAAGGGAGGGGAATGAGGGGAGTGCAGCGGCCAGAAAAGACACTTACACTGACAGGCCAGAGATAGTGGACGCAGCTCACACTGTCGCAGCAGCACCAGACGCTGGGAGGTGCGCGTTCCCAAAACACTATCAGAATAGCATCTCCCAGCATCCAGTACTGCTGACGACAGGTGACTGCGTCTGGCGATACCATGCTATAAGATAAGGGCTGACCTGGCGGCAGTTATGTGTTATCCTCTCTGCTCTTCATCATTGGTTTGTCAGGTGCCTCTGACCCTCCGCCGGCCTCAGATCAGTCCATACTTATGAGCAGGACCTCCTGTGTGCGCTGCCCGGCGGGAGATTTTGCTGACTCTCTAGGGGGGCGGGACATGACCCCCATTTGCGGGAGAGTCCCGCCAGAAGCGGGAGACTTGGCATCTATGATGTATAGACTACTGCTCATTGGCCCCCTCCTGCCTTACATATAGACTGCTGCTCATGACCCCTTCCTCTCCCTCATATAGACTGCTGCTCATGACCCCGTCCTCTTCATAAACTGCTGCTCATGGCCCCTTCCGCTCCCTCATATAGACTGCTGCTGATAGCCTCCTCTGCACCCACATATAGACTGCTGCTGATAGCCCCCTCTGCATCCACATATAGACTGCTGCTGATGGCTCCCTCCTCTCCCACATATGGACTGCCACTGATGGCCTCCTCCTCTCCCGCACATAGACTGCTGCTCACGGCTCTTTCTTTTCCCACATATAGACTGCTGCTGATGGCGTCCTCTCTTACATATACACTGCTGCTCATTCCACACCCTTCGCCTCTCACTGATCTTCCTGCATCCACCTTCCTCACAGACCATCACATTTTCACCCCTTACTACAGTCCTGGCTCCTCCTTGGGGTGTGATGCAGTGTAATTAGATCTAAAGGACCTTTGGTGACATCATGGTTACATGACAAAGGCCCGTAGGTCTAATTTTAGCTATAGAATATGCAGAGAAGGGTGGACTTTCTGTAGTTTTAACACGTGCCCTACTGCGAACCTGTCCTACTCCTGCCTCACAGTAGAAAAAAATAATGTTATAGGTATATCAGTTAGGGACACCATATTTGGCATAATTTAGGATTTTTTTTTTTAGCATTACTGAGGAATGGTTTTATATTTGTTAGGGACATTTTCTTTAAAAAAAGAAGCTTTTTATTTTTTTTATTTTTCACACGACTTGTTTGTCCGTGACTGTGGAGATCCACCAATAGCCCCCTCAATCACCGTTGATCCATCACATTCAGTGCATGGAAGAGCTGAGAGCTGACTCGGTAGATAAATTCTCTTGGATTTTGGAGTAATTGATAATGTTTTGCTCTACCTCTGTTTGCCGTTTATATGTCTAATTCTATGCAAGCTTAACATGCCTTTCTCTTCTTTTGGTTCCTTCATGTCATTATCGGTGTCAGCTTCTTTAGCCTTCGTTTGTTCATTAGAAAATTTTGTTAATTATATTCTTGTTTGATCAACATATCTGCTCATGAGACACAGCCTACAGCAGAAAGCGGTATATCCTCTACCTTATCCTAAGCTTCCCGCAGTTATTCTACTAGTCTAAAAAAAATTCCCCCCCTTTTACCATTTCTTCTTTTTATCTCCCTTTTCCTATCTCTCCTTCCTTCTATCCTCCTACTAGCTTTTTAAATGGCTTTTACACAATTAATCTCAACAATGCCACTTACAATCAGTTTATTATGATTGCTCTTGAGTTGTCTGTTGCTAGCAGTTAAAATTCCTTAACTATGACTTATTCTCAATGACATGTTTTACTTGGGTTTCTGTATGTTTGATTTTTCAAATGAAATTTGTTTTTAAATACGAAAAAGAAAAAAATTATTAGCTCACCCAAATTGTTAAGATAGAGGTGATAAATCCATGAAAGCTGTTTATTTTCAGTGAACTTAGTTTATTGAGGATTTTAGTAAGTGTTTAGTTCTGGGCCTGGAATAGTGGAATGGTTGGAAGTTGACCGACTGTTCCACTCTCTTCTCTCCGGTCCTAGATAAGCTGATAAAGCTGCTAGGCTTGTTAGTGGACTATTTAGAGTTTGTCATCAGGCTGGGTTTAGACATCGTAGTCAGGTTGCAGCTATAACGACCTCAGGTAGTGGATCCACTGAGTCACTGCAAGCGATGACGTAAACCACACAAGGGGCAGCTGGTTTTCACCAGAGAGGCAGGATGGTCTTGCTGCGGCAGGCGACCCCCAGGTCACTTACCCTGGTGCGAGTTGCTTGCGATGGCGGCCAAGGTGTACGCGGGACAAAATCACTAGGCAGGCTCGTAGTCGATGGCAGGGCAGGAAAGGGTAGGGTACGTGGTCGAGGAATGTAGGTAGAAGAAGACTGGCACATGGAAGGAGCAGGAACAAGTAGAGAACGCTTTCAACATAAGCTAAACTATGGATTCAATGGAGGCTGGGTAATATAGGACTAGTGTATAGTGACCAGGTAGATGGAGCGACCAGGGCCGTTCTCGTTCTCGACTGAGCTCCTCCTGTCTCTCAGTAAAGCGCATGTCAATACAAGTCGCCAAGTGGATTAGGTCAGTCAGGGAAGATGGAAGGTCCTGAGCAGACAGCACGTTTTTAATTGCGCTGGAGAGGCCCTTCTTGACTGTAGCTCTTAGGGCTGCGTCATTCCAGGACAATTCTAAGGCCAGAGTGCGGAACTGTACAGCGTATTCCCCGACAGAGCAGTCCCCGTGATGCAAGGTCTTCAAAGACACTGCGGAATTCGGCTAAGAAAGCCTAAAGATTAGCTATTACCAAATCAGCCCTGTTCCAGAGGAGAGAGGCCCATGCCAGGGCTGTCCCGGAGAGAAGGCTGACCATGACGACACCTTGGACCATTCTGTAGGGAACTGATTGACCATAAGTTTCACATGCATGGTGCACTGTGTGATGAAGCCCCGACTGGCCTTAGGGTTTCCCACTGCAAAAACTTGATGGTTATGCTGCAGCAGCAGACTCCTAGGTTGCTACCCTCAGCATGACTTGCTTGCTATGACAGCCGAAGTGTACGTGGTACAAAATCATTATGTAGGCTCATAGTCGGTGGCAGGCAGGAATGTCAGGACAGGCATCAAGTTTTGTGGTCGAGGAACATAGGCAGAAGAGGACTGGTACACAAAAGGAGCAGGAACAATTAGAGAACACTTTAAACATAGTCTAAACACACTATGGATCCATCGGAGAGATCAGAGGAAAACTGGGTAATATAGGACCAGTGCCTGGCAATTACCCAATTACCGGCACGCTGGCACTTTAAATTTCACAGAGTTGGCATGTGTGCAACCTAGGGAGCAAAGACAAGCATGCACGCTGGAAGAGACAGCGCAAGGAGTGAGGAGAGGTGAGTAACTGCAGCTGGGACTACAACTGTGGGTGCGCCCACAACCAGACAGGTCGCAGCACCACCCGCAGGAACGCATGGGGGGACAAATTTGTGCAGTGTGGACTATTGCAAGGATTTTCTATTTAAGTAAATGTAAAAGGTTGACAGTCGGTTTACAGACAGCTTTCAAATCCGAAAACCATCTGTAAAACCAACAGAAATAACAATAACAAAGATAAGCCTAATGAGCCAAAGAAACATTTTAATGCGCCAAACATTTGGGGTGTTCTGGGGGCGTCACACCACATTTATAGACACATTTATGCTTCTTTGATGCCAAATCTAGGCGCAGAACAGTTAGAACAGCCGGACCAGGTTAAAGGTGATCTACCTGTGCCGACCTGCAAAAGAACAGGTTCATACATTTTACCGTATTCTACACTGCTATAACGTGATTTGGAACTGGCCTGTCAGCATCAATGTTCATACATGTCGCCCAAGAGTTACTTGGGACCAAATCTTGACTGTAATTAATGATGTCCTGGGCAAAGGCTGCTACTGCCTTCCACAGCGAGTCAAGTCCCTTGGAATGGCTATAAAGCAACTGGTGTAGGCCAATGTATGTCAGCAACAGGCTTATTCAGAAATGTCGCAAGCTGTGTAACAGGCCATGCTGTGCAACAGAGGATGTATGCAGAGCAGTTGCAAGCTCAGTGCAGAGCTCTGACAGAAGATAATACTCAGCAACAAGAAACCACCCATCTGCTAATGAAGCCAGTTGCTATACTTAGAGAGACTGGCTTAGCTTCTCATCCATAGGAAATCGAATAAAGAACTCGTGAGTCTCTTAATGTGAGGAAGGCCGTGCAACGTGCATTGAAAAAGATGACTCCAGATGATCATGTCAATGTCTTCCTTATGAGACAGACTCCCAGCCACTGAGAGGGCTGAAGTTTCTGCAATCTATCTTTTGCTTGAACCCCAAAGAGCCTACTATGAACTTAATAAGCACAAAGTCCTGAACTATAGTTACATAGTTACATAGTTTGTAAGGCCAAAAAAAGACAAGACGTCCATCCAGTTTGGCCTATTTTGCTAGAGTGTTGCTAAAGTGTTAATCCAGAGGAAGGCAAAAAAAAAACAATCAGGTAGAAGCCAATTGTCTGAATGAAGGTATACTCCTATACAGACACTATAATCATGTGTCTACAAAACGTAAAGCAATTTAATAGATATCAACAACGTACAATAGCATTCGGCTAAATAGCCTTGCTTAAAGACATAATGCAACTATAAAGTGATAACTTGCGGCTATATGTCTCCCAGTCCTGGAGTGATCCAAAGTAATCTTCAGCACTGAAATGTCCAAGTGCTCTTTACTAGCAGCTGCAGAGCTTGCTAGACAACGTTCACCTCGCTGCTGTGATGGCTGTTTGGGGTGTGTGCTATGCTGCTCTGATGCGACGTTTCCGGTCCATCCCCTTGCTTGAGAAAGGGGAGGACCCGGAAACGTCGCATCAGAGCAGCATAGCACACACCCCAAACAGCCATCACAGCAGCGAGGTGAACGTTGTCTAGCAAGCTCTGCCAGCTGCTAGTAAAGAGCACTTGGACATTCAGTGCTGAAGATTACTTTGGATCACTCCAGGACTGGAGACATATAGCCGCAAGTTATCAAGGTATAGTTGCATTATGTCTTTAAGCAAGGCTATTTAGCCGAATGCTATTGTACGTTGTTGATATCTATTAAATTGCATACGTTTTGTAGACACATGATTATAGTGTCTGTATAGGAGTATACCTTCATTCAGACTATTGACACGAGGTGTTCAAGGAAAGCACCTGCGATTATACTCCACTATTGCGGTCTATATTTTATATACTATAGAGGTCAAAAACTGAATTATATAGAAGCCAATTGTCCTCATTTGAGGGAAAAAAATCCTTCCAGACTATAATCTGGCAATCGGAAAAATCCCTGGATCAATGACTCTTCTCCAGAATCCTAGTCATTATAACTTGTTATATTACATCTAGAAATGTATCCAGACCCTTCTCCAGAGTCCTAGTCATTACAACTTGTTATGTTGTCACTCTCCAGTAATGCATCCAAACACTTTTTGAACTCTGTTATTGAATTCACCATGACAAGTTCCTCTGGCAGAGAGTTCCACAGTCTCACTGCTCTTACAGTAAAGAATCCCTTTCTATGTTTATGTAGAAACTTTCATGCCTCAAGATGCCCCCTTGTTCTAGATACATGTGAATAAATAAATCTTGGGAGAGATCTCTATATTGACCTTTAATGTATTTAAACATATTAATTATGTCCCACCGAAGCCATCTTTTCTCTAAACTAAATAACCCTAATCTTGCTAATCTTTCTGGGTATTGCAGTCCACCCAGTCCTTCTAGAATTTTTGTTGCCCGCCTTTGTACCTGTTCAAGCTCTACAATGTCTTTCTTGTGCACTGGTGCCCAAAACTGTACACAATATTCCATGTGTGGATTAACCAGTGACTTGTATAATGGGAGAATAATATTCTAATCATGTGCATCTATGCCCCTTTTAATACACCCCATAATCCTATTTGCCTTGGCAGCTTCTGTATGACACTGGCTGCTACAGTTAAGTTTACTGTCCACCAGGATTCCCAAGTTCTTCTCCATGTCACTTTTACCCAGTGTTTTTCCATTTAACATGTAATCATGGAATGGATTTTTCCTCCCCATGTGCATAACCTTGCATTTATTTGTGTTAAATCTCATCTGCCATTTCTCTGCCCAGACCTCTAACTTATGCAGATCCCTTTGTAATAACACAACCTATGTTTGACTGAAACCAGAGGTTCTTGCCCACCTGGGTGTTACACCTGATGTCCATGTCCAGAGGGTCCATAATTGAAGCTACAGCATAATCAAGACTGCTTGATCACAGATGTATGTCCTCATTTACCTGACAAGAATATGCCTGAAACTGAACACCACTGCGTCTACACAAATCACAAAGAAAGTGGTAATGGACCACTACATTCATGCCCTCCTTCCTAAGTTGCAACACTGAGTCAGTTATGGAGACCCAAAGAATGCAGATTCACTTGATAGACAGGTTTCTGGTAACTGAGAATTACCTTCATGATGCCCCTGTAGCTCGATCACTGCTCAGGAACACGAAACCTTTGTTATCGTCTTTTAAGAGAATTCTACCTATTAAGTGAGTGTGGAAGAGTGTGAGTAGATAAAAAAGGGCCACAGTGGTCTCTCTACATATCTATGGACAAAAGATGATGGTTGTCCCAGGTGGTAAAACAGCAGAAAAGGACCTTGCACCAAGGAAGCAAGGACAAATAAAGTGTTGAAGATACCATGAACTAGGACACACATCTGCCCATTGCAAAGTTTTGATAGATTGAATTACATGTTTTCTAGAACCAGGATGTCCAAAGCATTCCTGGCTGATCAAGGCACCCATATAATGAAAGAGCTGTGCAAATTGTTTAAGATCAGACACCTTTGTACCATATCAAAGTGTCAGAGAGTGATAGGCACAAATCTAAGACTGTATGAGTATGATAATGGCTGTGGTCAAGGAAGATCCGCAAAGGGCATGGGTTTCAAGGTACACCAAGCAGGCAATAGGGAACCCTTTCAAGTTTACTATGTATCAAGCCGTGGAAAGAGTAAAAGATAATTTGTCATAACCAATCCCTCCAAGTCAAAATAGGGAAGAACCTTTCAGTGTCATAGAAATAGGAGGCTTAAAGGTGCCCACACAAAAACAAATTTAAGCTCTCTGACCTACCGGTACACATGCATCCCATAAAAGATCATATACAAAGGAGCCCAGAAGCAAGTACATGTCAAGTCATACAGAATGCCAGAAGAACGTATGGGAGGCAGCATCAACAAGTATGAAATATTTTCATGATTTAGGAGTAATCAAGGAGTCAAACAGTTAGTGAACCAGTAATTAAAGGTTTTCTAATCATTTTACAAAGTAAATGAGATTTTAAGGCTATGTTCACATGGGTTAACTGCGGGACGTAATTACGCCCCGCAGTTACGCCGTGTGGCCGGGGCGGGGGCGGGAGCGGGGGGCCGGCACTTTGCCGGCACATAGACAATCATTGCTAGCGCCGTGTATACGCCGCTAGAAAATGACTTGTCTATTTTCTCCCCCCTGGGCGTATTCGCCGAGCAGGGAGAGGAGACGTAATCCATAGTTCTCTATGAGAACTGTGGATTACCGTAATGAATGGGCCGTTTTCAGCCAGTAATTACTGACCGAAATACTGCCCATTTTAAGCCATGTGAACATGGCCTAAAATGTAATGCTTACCCAAAGCCCACAGTGCATGATTTGACTGAGAGGTTTGGTAACTCCAAGTGTATAAACAATCCCAAAATATTACTGGGATATACCAATGTCTGATGATTCCAGCTCATCAAGTCCAGATTGGGTATTTCAGTACATAGTGATGTCATTTATGTTGCATTAGATCTTTCAGGTTGTTGGATCTGTTTCTTCAACCACATCATGACTCCTCAGTGGCCTATCTAGAGAATGGGAACATCTATAATTTGAGAAGGTCACCTCTGTGAGGTAAAAGCTGTCTTGTGCTCTAAAAGTAATGTGGGTCTGACCATAAACCTCAAGTAATGTGTTTTGGGACAAGAGGAAGTCAGATATCTTTGGTACATCATTGGCAAGCAGCTTAGTCAGGCTGTAGGTGAACACGATTGAGGCAGTGATAATGCAGAACAAAGAGAGAAATGCAAGGGTGACCACCTGGCTTTCCTCTCTACAGACCTTTAGTTCACAGTTAAAAATAGGTCATGAAAGTCACTGGGGAATGCTGGTGCACTGTTTATTGGTCAAAAATGTCCAGTGAGTAAATATCTCAGCCAGGTTGTTAACGTTTGGAAGAGGGCAGCTTAATTTTAAATACAAGGCGTGGGAGAAGGGGGAAACCTGTTGGGTTGTCATCTTAGATTTAACTTCAGTTTTTCAAATGGATAGGTAGGTGTGTAACAAATCAAACCGGTTCATAATTTCATCAGAAAAACAATGATGTGCTTCATTTTGTAGTAACTTTATTCATTCTCATGTTAAGTGGTCTTTCTTAGGTAAAGGCAATGTCAGTGATAGTGTTACCTCAAGCAAAATGTGTTGAAATTGTCCTTATTTCTCGTGAACGAAACGTCTGCCCTAGAAGATTTTAACCAACACCACCCAAACAACCATCCTGTTAATGCCGTTGGCAAACTTCTTGCCAAATTCTGGGGGGTAGGTTCTGCCACCAATGTACCCAAAGCTGGACATCCAAAAACCGCTGCTGATGTAGCAGCAACAACCGTTATTCTGACTGCATTTAGCAAGGTCTGCAATGTAGCACTTATCGTCTGTCTCAGGACTGTGGGTTAGCTATGCCTCAGTCCAGAAGATGGATCTACTCACAAATGGCACACTTACAAAATTCAGATGCTGTAACACCTGACCAAGAACAACCCCTACAATTGGATGCACTTTCAATAATAGTGACACTGCAACTTCAGATAAACCCTCATTCTCCCTATCAGTTGCTGTTCAGTGAATAATCAAATTTCTTTGTGAATGGTGAAGTGAACCATCATAATCATGGATACTGTTCAGAGACACAAACTTTCACTGCACTAACCACTATAACACAGCTTACTTAGCTTCAATGGTTGGTGTGGTGTACAGCGTTTCCAAACCGTGGAAACTTTCTTCCTCAACAGAACATAAAAGTGAATCTGTTCCCAATTTCTTTTTTTTTTTTTACTTATTAAAACAAGACACTGATAAATATTCTTTTCTTCTTAGCTATTTTTATTTTCTGATTGCAGATTTCGCAATTCAGTTGTCTGTATATGATGGTAGGGTCAACTTTCTTGCCTGCACTGCTTTAACAGCATTTAGAGAGATGCTTTACAGCAGGTTCAGGTACATAGGAGCCTGTGAACTGGATCAATCCCATTGACTTCTATAGGAGAGTTTTCTAGTCATGCTCTGTGACCTGGGAAGAAGGCAGTGTGGAGGGAGGGCAAACTGTGATCATCTCCTATAGTGACTGGTATATCCTGTGTTATCTATACGCATTGGTGTCTCCTTTCAGTTTGACACTGCTTGTACAGATAATGAGCAGACTGCTGAAAATCTTAGGCTTAGACAGCACAGAAACACATCTGTTTTTCCAGTGTTTTTCATTTTCTAAAAACGCTGAAAAATGACTGTAAAGATAAAAACGTCCTGTTGTCTCTGTCAAGTGTAGGATTGATTGAAAACATTAAACCCTGTTTATGCTGTTTATACCCATTGATTATATCTATAAACTGTCTATATACTGTTTGCATAAACCATTCTCTATCTCTATTACCCTTGACCAGTTTAATTCAGATACTATACGCTTGGAATGCATAGCTTCTGCAAGGAAAACTACCTTCAGGATGTACCTGTTCTGAAAGACGCTGAGGACATTAAATGGACTCCTCCTGGCTTACTAATAAACTAGCTTAAGCAGCACAGTAGACAAAATGGCGCCGAGTACACGATTTCGACATCTAATATTGGAATAGCAAGCTGAAGTAAACAAGTCTAAATATGTAGTTGTTTTGATGGACTGTGCAATATTATGCAACGTATGCAGAAATGAAGGATTGATGTATATCACCATATATGAACTTATACTTTGATTTCCTTATAAACTTGCTTCCCCAAATGCCAATTAACCAGTGATCAAACAACATATGCTTACGTATCAAATGGTATAAAACCTCTGTACTTCCTTGTATTAAACACAGATATATTATCCATCAGAAAGACTGGATGGTATTTCTTTGGGATCCCAGCTGTTTACAGCAAACATATATATATTTAATTTGGAGGAGATAGGAATCGCAAGAAGTACAGATAAAAGGATAAGATTTGTACTTTACATCTCCACAGAACGTCTTTTTTCTGCTTGTTTTATTTGCTGGTCGTTTTTTTGAAACATGTTGCGAAAAATGACTGAGCAGGGCAGAAAATGTACTATTTTTTTGTGGAAATACATAACAAATCTATTGATGTGCATCTCCGCAAAAAGATGCGCAAAAAAATGCAAAACGCGCCAAAAAAATGACGTTTTTTTCAGCAGCTTTTGTAAAAAAAACCTCAGTTTTATGATTTGGATTTTCAGGTCGTTTTTTTGTCCAATGCCGTGTGGACCTAGCCTTACTCTACAGAACAGGAAGTATCAGACTATTATTAGACATAGTGGCCAAAATGAAAAGTGCAGAACTTAAAGGGGATGTATCGCTTCATCAGTTCGTGTGTTTCATTGTATTTTCAGGTTCTCAGCTTTACAAATCCAGGGGCATTTCTTCCCCTCCCAGCTGGGTGTTTCTTAACTGAAGGGAGATGACATCATCCCCCCCTTCACTGTTTATGCTTGCTCCCGAGTCAGTGTGCTCCTCCTCCCCCTATCTGTCTGAGTCCACATTTCACTGTGTCATTCCTCTCCTTTTGCAGTCTTATTTTGTAAGAGCTGTTTACATACCACAGGCCTGCATTCAGTCTAGACAGTCTTCAGTGAACTCAGAGTACTGATCTCTTCCACTCTCACAGCTGGAGGTTTGTTACAGTTGAATTCAGTCTTCTATGAACTCATCCAGAGCAGCACAGATCTGTCTCTCTTCTATGTTTACACGCAGGAGCATTTGGTACCGAGGAACAATTCTGCCGTTTTCTGATTGTAAAAGCAGCTACTGGCTGTGCAGAGTGAAAAGTTGCCGGGCCCTTATTCTGAGTGAGGGAGGCAGGAATGCACGCTCCCATGAATGCGACCGGGAAGGAGGGGGTTTAGACAAAATTTAAATTAGTAGAGCCGTCAGCCAATGAAATGAAAGGAGGCGGAATCCAACCGCCACTGGGGAACAGTGTTTACAGAAAACGAACATAAGGGAGACAGTGAAAACAAGACAGCTTTGCAAATGACTTCCAATTGCAAAGTTGCTTGTTTTCACTGTCCCCTTATTCTGAAGACCATTTAATGTAATAATACAACCCCTTTAAGAGTTTTTCAAAAATATTGATAGTGATGTGGAAAATTAAAAAAACAAAAAAAATTGTTAAAAAATGTGTTTTAAATAAAACCATGAGTGAAACAATACGTCATTTGTTATGACACATTCCCTTTAAGAGCAGACTATTAGGCAAGGTTGTTAGATGAGCATGTGTTTCCTTCTTTGGTGGCAGAGGATGGAGCATTTCCTGATTTCTTCAACAAAATGGCACCTCACCTCATTATACACGCACTGTTAGAGAAGATCCTGATGTGCTGTTTCCCGAAAAGTGGATTGGTTGTAGGGGTTCAGCGGAGTGACCACCACTTTGGAATTTGTATTTGTGGTGTTACTCAAGGTACTTGTTTACTCTGTGGAGATTTTTGTTGCTGTTGTTCACCTAAAAGACAGGATTGCTGATGCTTGTGCTAGCATTTAGCCAGATGTTTTGGTGAAGAAATAGAAGAAAAAGTTAGCATTAAAAAATAAATATGGAGGAAACCATACCAAACAGAGACCTTATGTCAATATTCTTGCTTCACATGAAATCACTGACTTAACATGAAAACAAATGAAGTTATGTTAAAATGAAGCACACTATTGTTTTTCTGCTGAAATTTTCTACCAGTCTTATGTGTCACACACCTACCTTAAGTTGCATCCAAGATTGTGGCATTCAAGCTGGCTGCCATGTTCGTGCCGTACGCTAACAGGTTTTCCCTTTCCCCATGGCATTTGTTTAAAGTTCAATCACCATCTGCCAAACAGTTGTCATTTGATATTGCCATTTCCTTACTTAGAGATACCATATGTACTGTATGTAATATATATATATATATATATATATATATATATACATATATACTGTATATATATATATATTATAATATATATATACAGTGATATATATATATATATAGTATATATAATATATATATATATATATTCACATATAGTTGGTGATAATGTGAAAATGATTAGTTAGAGATGTTTAGTCTATAAAAAAAAGTACGTTTTACATTTTAGTTTACTAATACAATGCAGTTTTATTCCGAATTTCTTTAAAATACATATTTAAAAAAAAATGATTCATAAAAATAATGGCATGGCTAATTTATGTCGCTAAAGAGGCATATGAATTGGTCTGTTCAGATACAGTGATCCCTCAAGTTACAATGGCCGGATACAATATTTTAAACATACAATGGTATGGTTTGTCTTTACCAATGAGTTCATTCATTTATTGTTTGTGCAGTTAGTGCAAAACAGTTTTATTACTTTGAGCCACAATCCTTTCTTGGTACACAGAAGAGGTGGCATCCCACTGATGAAACCAATGCTATTGAATGGGCAGCACTAAAACACCAGAAGTTAGATCTTACTAGTCAACAGATGTGTTACATTATATTATTATATGTCTTACTACGAAGCTCAGGGGAAGGATTAGGGGGCCTTATTAAATTTTTATAATACAATGAGATTTCTCAGTATCTACCAAGGAATCACCCAAACTCTGTTTGCCTCTTTAAAATGCGGTCAGTCACTGCTCACTTTCCAAAAAAACAACAAAAAAACGAAAATCATACACCCGCCTCGTGTGAGGAATCCCTTGTGTAATTTAATAGGAGGTTTAGTCAAGTAAAAGAAAAAGGAACCAGTTTGGTGAACCTGAATGTAGGTACATCTACATCTTTACCTTCTATGAGGGCATGGAAACAAGAATGAAGCTGTGAGACTGCCACCCCATCTATGTCATAGTAAAAAAAAGTTATGTGTGACCTCATGCAACCCCTGATGAAAACAGCTACCCTTTATACCCAAATAACTTTTACACAAGCATCTTATTAAAGTCTCACTCTAAAGTCAACAGCCCCTGTGGAACAATCTATATTAACCAGCAGAGCCTCCCAATGACGCTCAAAGTCCAAAAAATACAGTAAGGCAAGAGAAGGGCACGTATAATTTGGAGAACTCATCCTTATGGAAGACGATCAGTATGAAGGTTTTGTGATATACACCATCTCCGACCAAATTTGTTTTGAAACTTTGGTGGGCCCAGAGCAAAGGTTTCATTATTTTCCCTCCTCCTCCCTGCTCTTGTCCCCCACCTAACATATAGACTGCTGCTCTGGCCCCCTAATCACTTATCGACTACTGCTCATGCCATCTTCTCTCTCACATATAGACAAGAATCTATACCCCATTCTCTTTCACTTATGAACCGCTGCTCACGGCCCCCTCCTCTATAACATATGGACCACTGTTCATGCTCCATTCTCTTTCACATTAAGACCACTGCTCATGACTACCTCCTTTCTCAAATATAGACCACTGCACTGGCCCCCTACTCACATATTAACCCCTGCTCATGGTCTCCTCCTGTTTCACATAAAGGTTGCTGCTTATGCCCTCATCCTCACTCGCATATAGACCAGTGCTCATACACTATGCTCTCTCACTTATAGATTGCTGCTCATGGCCCCCTCCTTTAACATATAGACCACAGCTCATGCTCATTCTCTGTCACTTAAAGACCTCTGCTCATGACCACCTAATTTCTCACAAATAGATCACTGCACTGGCCCCCTTCTCACTCACATATTAACTGCTGCTCATGTTCCTCTCCTCTCTCACATAAAGGCTGCTTCTTATGCCCCCTCTTCTCTCACATATAGACTAGTGCCCATACCCCCTCCTTTCTCACTTATAGACCACTGCACTCACCCCCTCCTCACTGACATATTGACTAGTGCTCATGCCCCCCAACTCTTTCACATAAAGTCTTCCGCTTTTCCTCCCACTCTCTTGAATGTAGATCGCTGTTCATCGCCCCTTCCTCTCTCACAAATAGACAGCTTCTATGGCCCCTTCCTCACACATAGACTTCTGCTCTGGCCCCCCTCACTACTTATAGACCACTGCTCATGGCCATCTCCTCGCTCACACATAGACCACTGCTCATGGTCCCACTTTTGTTCATTTATGAATATCCAAAACACCACCATGTATTATAAAGATAGAAAACTTTATTAATTCATATGGAAAACAGGAGGTAAAATTAAATTGCCAATGCCATGCTTGCGCATTTTGAATTTACACATATATATGTGTGTGTGTGTGTGTGTCACATGTGTTTCAGTTAAAAGTAGGAAAAAAGTATTTAAAATGACAAATTTACACCAAGTTGTTTTACAGGTGGACAATGACCAAAAGCAAATCAAATGTGATGAAAACACGTCAGGTTTAATGGTATGGATAAGAATATATAAGGATAAGAATACCGGTATGCATAAGAATATCACAGAGTTATTGCCAAATATTTTGGTTCAAATCATATTTATAAAATCTAGTTTAGCACTTAAGCACAAAACTGGATTATTCTCTAAGGGTTAAAGTGTGGCACTAACACATTAAATCACTGGTTATGGCACTCTATGCACATCACTTGTACCTGCCCCTTTTGCCCATCACCAGTATTAGGGCAGGGTGCACTACTTCACTCTTAGCATTGAGTCACCCTGACAATCAGATATAAGCTGGTGGAAGTTCATGGATCTGCAGTGAAATCAGTGAACGTCCTTATATGTAGCCATAACTGTCAAATTTGACCATGTCGAAGGATGACCATGTTTTACTGTCAAATCTAGCAAAAGGTGAAAAATGAAGACCGAAAACAAACAGTGTTTTCCAAAAATAATGCATGAAATTTTTCCATTGAAAACTGTAATTCTTTATTCTAGACACCAGGGGGAAACCTATTCACCTGATAAATCTGGAGCTGTTCTGCTGTGTGTATAATGAAAGCTGATCATCTGGAGCAGTAGAATTAGGTGTGGCTCCAAGGCAAACAGTCAAGATGCTTGTTTTACTTACGTCACAGAAACTTCTGGTTTTTCAGCAAATGTGGTTTCAGGTGATGCATAATCCTTCACCACATCTATAGTTGTCCTCATTTAGTTCCTCATTTAGTTTACTCCATTCATCAGAGTGTCCTGAGGCGATGAGATTCTTCTAGATTTATGTTTATGAGAACAATGATGATTGAAGTATCTTATATCTATGCCACATAACTCCATGCTAGATTCCAGCATAATGAATAGTTCTGAAGTCTTATAATATACGTTGGGGCACAATTATCAAAGCAGCAGCACCAGAATTTTGGCACAATTTGCTGCAAAAGTAATGTCGTCCATGTTTTACACCACATTTATTGTGTGTTTTCTAGACACTTCTGCTAAAATTGTTGTGGCCTCGGTTAAAGGGGTTCATGGAAAGGGGGCGTGACAGCATTCAATGCTGTGCGCTAAAAAAATTTGTCAAAATTTTGGTGCAGTTAGTGGCATAAAGTAGGCCAACTTAAAAAAGGTGTAAAGTTAAACTAGACAGTTGTAACCTATGATTTATGAACACTATGGTAAATGTGGGTCATTGTAAGACTCTCTAGTCCAACTTCACACGATCTAAGGCAGCGCCCACACTGCAGAGTGTAAAATCAGAATCCGACCAGTATTTTGAGGTCTTTTTTTTTTGTCACCTTTTTTTATTGCGGCTTTTAGCTGCGGTTTTCGGATTTCGGCCTCCATTCAATAGAACAGTACTATAATCAGACGTTTATCCGTCCAATTATAGAACATGTTCTAAGTTTTTTTCAAACCATCGTTTTTAAAATCCGATCTCAGAGTCAGAGCTGTGTAGATTACAGCTCGGATTTTCTATTGAGGTCTATGGGGATGATTATACAGTCGGATTTTTGCGGATTCTAATTACTGAATCTGCTTAAAAATCCGACTGTAAACCAGTCCTGTGTAGACATAGCCTAAGAGATAGACAGTATTGATAAATCTGCCTCCTTGTGTTTAAATTCCTTGCCCTTTTTACAATCTCTGCTTGTTGTCATTGGATAGGAATATACTGCAGATATGGTAGAATTCTTTGATGGTTTGTAAAATTTTAGCTTCCTGTCTTCTTCTGTCTTTTGCTGATCCAAGGGCCTCTGATTTTCAGCAGTGTAGGTTCTTCAATTTCATGGATGTTGTCTTAGGGCTAGTTCACACGGCTTATTGCCGACGTAATTGCGGGGACGGATTTCGCCCCGCAATTACGCCGGCTGCCATGCAGCGGGGGCGGGGGGCCGGCAGCTCGCCGGCCCCATAGACATTCATTATTCACGCCGCGTACACACTGTAAATAATTGACATGTCACTTTCTCCCCCTGCGGCGGATTCGCCGAGCGGGGAGAGGAGACGGAATCCATAGTTCTCTATGAGAACTGTGGATTACCGTAATGACTGGGACGGATTTCAGCTGTATTGCACAAATACGGCGCGCAATACGGCTGAAATCCGTGCCCAAATCAGCCGTGTGAACGAGCCCTTAGTTGTTTTTGTGTAAACGTTGCTTTAGTTCTCTTTTTTTCAGTTGTGGTTTTCCCTTTAACATTAAAGGGGTTGTCTCACTTCGTTATTTGCACCTCCGTTGCTCCTTACCTGGTCAAAAAAGGGGCAGGTATGTTTTCGTCTCCCCTCTCTTCTGAGTGCTTGAGCGCTCCCAATGATGTCATGGCTAAAATACCATGCAGCTTCAGGACACGATGTGATACAAGTCAGTCCTGGCCTCTGTGTATTGAAGAAACGACAAACTGCTCCTGCGCTAGTGCGCATGCCCAAGACCAGTTCTAATGCACAGACACTCCATCTTGTCAGTGGCCAGGTACTGGAGTAAGCGCGACGGCGCATGTATGTGCATTCATTTTTCGGATACAAACTGCGTTATCATGATGCTTCACTCCAGACCACCACTCATATTTCAGAGCGGTGACCACTAACTATAGTAATGAGGGAGCAAGCCAGAGAGGAAAAAAAGAAATATAGTAGGTAAAGTTCATATGTGTATTTTACAAAAAAAAATATTAAATTGAAAAACAGCAGTAATCAAAAGCAATCAATATAGTGGGAATGCCCCTTTAAGGCAGATGTGTCTTTTGCAATCTTCAATAGGTAGAGGGTATTGCACTCCAATAGCTTTAGGGGTGCTCAACTGGAAGAGCATACTCCGGATGTTGGGCTCTCCCTTTACTCTCCTATGCATTAGCTCCAGATCACTACTTGATAAAAGCGGCCGCCAATATACTGGTCAATTATTCCTATATATATACATTTCCCTTATTATAGAGAGTATATGAAATTGACTTTTCTTCTGCTATGTGACTCAATAAATACCTGTTCTACTTGCTTACAGCTTTTGGTGTGTCATGAATTGAATTACACTATTAGGCAATCTTGGCAGATCTCAGATTCACTATTTAGTTTTTTTTCTATCCATCTTGATTTTGGCTTCTTTGTAATTACCACTTCTGTCATCTATATTTTATCATTCACTTCAATTCATCTGATATTGTTTCTGCTTTTCATCCACCATTTGTTTGTTTTTTTCACCAGGTTAAGAAACCACATACCTTCTCTTCTGCTTTTCATATTTTAGCTGCAGCTTTGCTGGATCTGGCCATGGTTCCACTCTTTTTTATAGACAGTGCAGTGGGGGCAGATTTATCAATAGTGTCTTACTTTTAGTCAGTGTAAAGTTAGACTAGACAGTCTTACAATGTGCCACATTTATCATAGTGTTGATAAATCTGGCGCAGTTTAGAACTGTTTAGTCTAAGTTTGTACCACCTATAAATTGGTTTACTTTTACGCCAGAAACTGCGACCAAATTCTGGCACTTTTTTTGTCGCATTTAAGTCATGCCCCCCTTTCCACTAAACCATGCCCAATTTTGCTAAGCCACCCCCCTTTGTGCCGAAAATCTTGTTTTTGGGGCAAATTGAGCCAGAATTCTGGCGCAACTGCCTTGATAAATCTGCCCCAGTGTCTGTGCCATGACGTGGGAGTTCAACCAGAAAAGGACAGGGAGATTTCTTAGGATATGTCGACACAGCAGAGGTTTCCCGTCGGATTTTCGGCAGTTTTCGTATTTTGAAACATATGAAAATCCGATGGAAAAACGTCCACATAGGCTTTAATACAAAAAATTAACTTTAGTCTACACAGGTCGTTGTTTCTGCTCGTTTTCTGGTGCCGGCGGTTTTAGGAACATGTTGTAAAATTCGACAGAGTCCAGCAGAAAATTTACTACAGAAGTCTATGTAAAGAGCCGGGCATGTTTTGGGTGTGTTTTGCCATGTTTTTTGGCACATTTCCACTGAAAAAGCACCAAAGGGGTTTAAAATTGTGCATACATTAGAAAACCGACTGAAAACTGTTCAAAAACCGTCCAGAAAACTTGCCAAAAAAAAGCGACAAACATGACAAAAATCTAAAACTTCCCAAAGGTCGTTTTTTTTCAGCGTTTTTTAACAAGAACTTAACAAAAAACTCAAGTTTTATGAACAGTTTTAGGATTTGGTGTTCTGAGAGTTTTTTGTCCTATGCTCTGTGGCCCTAGCCTAAGACTTCATATGCAGTGCTGCCAGCAACAAACCAGTTGTGGCTTGGAGAATGCTAACTTACAATTTATCTTGTTATCTACTAGTTTAGTTCAATTCTCAGTTTACCTGGTTAGCTACCAGAAGGTCTAGCACCTGCTCATTTTTCTTTAAAGTCAGTGGCTGGTCCACTCGAACCCCCATGATCAGTAAATAGAGTAGAAGTGCAAGTGTTCAACAGCATGCACATTGACCTTGGGGCTCCCATTTTTGTAATCATGGGGGCCTCACTGGTGGAACCTGCAGCGATCGGACGTTTATTACCTATCCTGTTAATAGGTGATGCTTATCATAGAATAACCTTCTGTCTGAAGGGCTGGCTATGTTTCTTGACCTTGTTTGGAGGCTGCCTATTAGAATTCCATTACCTGCTCTACAGTCTGTACCAGGCAAGAATTTTATAAATCATTATGATTGCATGAAAAAGTTCTTGTATTCAGGAGAACTTAATTATAGTTAATAATTCCAGGTCTGTGGTGGGCCTTACCAACGTCTGGCTGCCGATATCATGGCCTGTCCTTCCTGTAGTTTATGACCCAAATAGTTGAGCTTATATGATTGAATATGGCCCATTGTAGTCTGCGTGCTCAACAAATTGATCTATTTCTGTTCTCATCCACCTATTTTATCAAATGAATTACTAATTTTTTTTCGTAACCCCTTGAGGACCAGCCCATTTTCGTTTCTTTGTTTTGCATTTTTCCTTCCCACCTTCCAAAAACCATCAACATAGCAGCACGAGGGCTTGTTTTTTGTGGGACAAGATGCATTTCTAAAGTATACCATATAATTTACTAGGACATCAGAAACAATAATTTCTGGGGTGGAATTATGGAAAAAAAAATGCAATTGTACAATTTTTATTTTTGGGAGGGGAGGGTGTTTTTACAAAGTTCAGTTTATGGTATAGGTGACATGTTATCTCTATTGTGCAGATCCTTATGATTGTGATGATACCAAATTCATGTAGTTTCATGTTGTTTACTGCTTTTAGAAAATGAAAAAAACCTTTTTTTAACTTGCTGTGCTTCGACATTTACTGAGACCAATAACTTTTTTATTTTTTCACCATAGGTCCTATGTAGCGGCTCATTTTTTGCAGGGTGAGATGTAGTATTTGAAATATATGCCGTTTTTTCATCAGTTTTAATTCCATTTTTCCTGGGAGGTGGGGTAACCAAAAAAGAAAAAAAACAACTATTCCATCTTCGGTATTTTATTTTTTTTACCGTGTTCACCGTTAGGTCACATAACATGATATTGTGTGTTAGATAAGACTTTTACAGATGTGGCAATACCAATTATGTGCATTCTTGTTGGTTAGTTAATTTTGTTAGTTTTCTTTAATATAATTGGGAAAAAGATTTTTTTTTAAAATGCATCTTTTTTAGCACCCCTACAGGGCTTGAACATGCACTTAAATGCTTGTATTATATGCTGCAGTACTTATGTACTAGAGTATATGGGCATTTCATTGATCTCTCTTTACATTCTAGCAGTGTCTATTAGGAATACAATCATGGCAGGTCGGAAGGCCTTTATTTGGCCCTGGCTGCGATGGAAACTGAACAGGATCTCACATTTTTTTCTCGGGGGAGGTAAGTGAACTCTGGTGATTACGGCAGCTGACGGCACCCACCGGAACAAGCAAGGCAACTAAGGCCATGTTCACACGGCTTATTCAAGCCGTAATTGCGAGACGGATTGCGCTCGCAATTCTGGCTTGAATAAGGGGCGGGTGCGGGGGTAGGGCGGGGGTGCAGCCCGCCGGCCCCATAGACTTGAATTATCCACGGCGCGTATTGCGCCTGGATAATGTACATATCAGTTTCTCCCCCCCCCAGCGGCTTTGCCAAGCGGGTAGGAGAGACAGAATCCACTGTTCTCTATGAGAACTGAGGATTACCGTAATTACTGCGACGGATCGGCGCCGTACTGCAGCGAAAATCCGGCGCGGAGTACGGCGCCAATCCGTGGCGAAATAAGCCGTGTGAACATTGCCTAAGCCGGCTCCAAGCATCCTTCACAATAGAATGATGCACAATTATGTAATTTTGTGTGCAAGACATATAGGCAGGGGTGTTACTTGGGACCTAAAACATCCGCAGCCCAGGCCCTCTGTGTTATGTTTGGCTCAGTGGGGCTGGGTTTATATGGTATTTTTCACACCACATTGTGAACTGCTGCATGTATTTTTACAGAGAAAAAAAAATGTATGTTCCTGTCACTAATTTTTACATGTATTAGACATAGATCCTGTCTATCACCTCAGCAGTCACTGTACAATGAAAATCAGCACTGACAAAATAACTTTTTTAAAAGTGCTCACCTATGTATGACAGTGTAATACCTCTAAATAATAGTTATTCAGTGACTGGATATACATGGAGCAAATATACCATACATATGAATGTTACTAAAGATTATCCTACAATACCAAGACCAAATAATATTAGTACCTAGGGACCAAATAACACTGCCAGACCATGACCAAATATGACCACCACATGTGACTACCAGTTGTACGCTGGCGCTCTACAGACATATATCATCCCCGTACAGTGACCATATAGCGGCAGACACCAGTTGTACACAGGCTCTGCAAACATATATTACCGCGATACAGTGACCATATAGGGGCAGATACCAGTTGTACGCAGGCTCTGCAAACATATATTACCACCATACAGTGACCATATGGGGGCAGATATCAGTTGTACGCAGGCGCTCTACAGACATATATCATCACCGTCCAGAATAGGCGTAACTTTGATTCAGAAAGTAGGGGAACCGATTTTCCCTTCTCACCCATTCCCTTCCTTCCCTTTTTCTCCCTGCAGCGAAGTGGCCCCCTCTAACCTATGGAAGTTGGAACAACACCCAACTTTCCTGGACGCTGGATAGACTACCCAGCGTCCAGAAAAGCTGGGTGATGCATGCTGTAACCCAGCTAGGAGATCTGGGGGAGCGCTGCGGAGCCTGTACACCAAACACTTTTGGTGCAATCCGTAAGGGCCACATGTATGAAAACTGTCTAGGTCTAAAACTCACTTTGTTTCCCATAGCAACCAATCAGAGCGCCCCTCTCATTTTTCCGGAGCACTATATGAAATGAAAGGTGCACTCTGATTGGTTGCTATGGGTAACAAAGTGAGTTTTAGACCTAGACAGTTTGCACACATGTGGCCCTAAATTTTACAATTTCCTGCATGCTTAAAACAGTCATAGTTAAGTAGAAATTCAATAGAAGTGAACATCAGGTGGCATACTTAGATTTACCTATCATAGGCACCATAACATTCTATGGTGATTCTAATATATAGTATATCAAATTATACACATCTATGCTATTTTGTTGTCACTGATAGTAAGTATTTTGTTGTCACTTTTGTTAATACTACAGTTTGATTATTACTGAAGTTCAGGGTCGGACTGGGACTAAAAAGCAGCACTGGCCATGAAGCCGAACCAGCTCACCTACAATATTTCCCCCTCTACATGACAATAAACAATGTTGTGCACTGCAGCAAATTTCACTTAACCCTGCTCTCACCCCCCCCCCCCCGTCACTACCTCCATTAAATGTATTATACACACAACAGAATGAGGAAAATAAAAGAACCCAATCTCACTGTACCCCTAGGAATCACATACTGTGCCTCAAAATGTATTTTATTGCATACCACACCAGAAATGACAACACTGCACCCCAGAAATTAATTATATTACACATGGTAGTCACAGACATTACTAACTGTACCTCAGAAATGAATTGCACATTGCACTCAAGAAATAACAAAATTCACTGTACCCCCAAAATGTATTATATTACACACTGAACCCTAGAAATGAATTACATTACTCACTGTACTCCAGAGATTACATTAGACCATAGCCCAGAGTTTACATTACACAATGTACCCCAGAGATTACTACATTGCACACTGTATCCCAGAGATTACATTACACATTGTACACCAGAGATTACATTACACACCATACCCCAGAGATTACTACATTACCCACCGTTCCCCAGAGATTATATTACGCACCATACACCAGAGATTACTACATGACACACCATACCCCAGAGATTACATTACTCACTGTACTCCAGAGATTACATTACACTATACCCCAGATATTACATTACATACCGTACCCCAGAGATTACTACATTATCACACTGTACCCAGAGATTACATTACATCATACACCAGAGATTACATTACACACCATACCCCAGAGATTACTACATTACCCACCATTCCCCAGAGATGACATTACACACCATACACCAGAGATTACTACATGACATACCGTACCCCAGAGATTAAATTACACACTGTACAACGGAGATTATATTACACTTTACCCCAGAGATTATTACATAACACACTGTATCCCAGAGACTAACTACATTAGACAAGGTACCCCAGAAACTGTGTGTGTAAATATACATATATTGAACACAGACACACTACACACATGCAAGTGCAGAATCCCGACGAGCAAACGACCCAGACTGCCCGATATCCTTTATGCACACCGAACACATGTAAACACACACACATTATATATATATATTTTTTATATATATATATAATATATATAATATATTTATATATATATTATATATATATATATATATATACACTAGACACGTGGCTGTATATAGACATCTCACATATATAGTCTCCTGTAGTCTGGTGCAGTCGGCAGCTTCTTCCTCCCAATACAGACAGAGGAGGCAAGGGTCCACTGATTCGTTCGGCAGAAGCTTCTCTTCTTCTCTGGTGAGGGGGCTGAGCATAGGGAAAGTGGTATATAAGGGGGGGGGGGGGGGGGGGGAAGGAGATACCAACACAACCCCAGATACAGAGTGTGCTGGAATTTGAGCAGTGTTCTGATTGATGAAGTAGCCCCTACTGACTTCTGCTCTACCAATCAGCGCTGCTCTCACTCTGCACTGACACTTGAGGCTGCTGCCTACTCTGTCTCCCCAAGGTGCACAGAAATATAGGAGGCAAAAGGTTAACGTCTTCCTCCTCTGAGTACATTGCTCACCTGGATATCAAGTCACTTGCTCACGAGTTCATTGCAGGCAACGTGCGTAGGCAGTAACTGTTTGTAAACATTTGAATGACTTCTTTAATGATATTATTCCGTGTTATTCGGTATAATCTGTCAATGTTATGTTGAGGTTGTGTTACGTAACATTCCAAAGACAACAAATAATTAATATGTTGCATAGTTAAAGTAGTTTGGCAATTGTTTTCAGTATAAATGTTTTATAACATGTAATTCTATCATAGTGTACCGCAAGTCAGTCTTACGTTTATATCATGACACTGGATGCAATTTGAGAAGTTGCTGTGTTAACATTATTACTTATCAGTCAATGTTCAAAAGACAAATAAAATACATTAAAGAAAACACCACATTTCTAAACATTTAATGACAGTGACATATTTAGGAATAAGGTTTACAAATTTAATCACTTGCTGTACCGACTTACTGTATTCTCATGCTTTCCTATGGATTATTTTCTATTGAAGTGGCTAAAAAGTGTGGGGACCAGTCCCCTCCTCCCCCCCTAAATAAAATTACACCTATGCCATACAGTGACAATATAGGAGCAGATACCAGTTGCATGCAGGCTCTGCAAACATATATTACCGCCATACAGTGACCATATAGTGGTAGATACCAGTGGTATGCAGGTGCTCTGCAGACATATATTACCACCATACAGTGACCATATAGTGGTAGATACCAGTGGTATGCAGGTGCTCTGCAGACATATATTACCTTCATACAGTGACCAGGTAGTGGTAGATACCAGTTTTGCTCAGGCTCTTTAGAATGTATATTACCACGATACAGTGACTAGATAGTGTTAGATAACAGTTGTACTCAGGCTCTGCAGACTGTATATAACCTCCATACACTTACTAACTCTCTGCTCTCCCGGATCGCAGACTGTCCGTGTCCTCCTTCTTCTCCTCCCATCTCCTACGACTAGATGTGGAGGAAACTGAATTCATCATCTTTCCGCCATCTCACTCTGCCCCCATTCTCCCTCTCCTCACACACACCTGGTCTCTCTATCACTGTAAGTGGCTCTGCAGACATAAGTGATTACAGTGCAGTTACATAAAGTGACTCACAGGTGACGTCTTCTCTGATGCACAAGCCCCATATAAAACAGCCTAGCAACGCCACTGGATATTTGGAATCTCTAAGGGCGACATGTCCCAATACGCAAGTGCCATTTTTTTTGGTCTATTTTGCAAGAAAAATATTCTTGACGCCATATTCTCGATCTAAATGAACTTTGATATACCAAAACACATTGTAATGCGCATAAAAAGGCGCATTAAATATGGTAGCGATGATACGCTGTGCATCTCCATAAAGCAGTGCGCCTATTGAGGCGTATTACAAACACTAGTAGTGATACGTTATGTGCCTTCATTATGCAATGCACCTCGATAGGCGCATTACATACACTAAGACTTTCCTTGTTGCCCATAGTAACCAATATAGTTCTCTGAAAGAATGAAAGGGGCGCTCTAATTGGTTGCTCTGGGCAACAAAGAAAGTCTTAGACCAAGTCAGTTTTCATACATGTCCCCCATTAAGTTTACTATGCAAGGTATACCAGATGCCAGATTTTAGAAAGTATCATGCTTTCGGACGCACTTTACACTGATTCCATGCACCTAAAATCTGCCATGGCGACGCCAATTTTCGGACATGTTGCCCTAATTTTTTTTTTTACCATTTTAAACCAGATAAGGGTGCATATTATTTTATTCTTTGCTGTTTTCATCTTCTGATTGTAAATTTTTTAATTCTGTTTCCTTTACATGATTATGAGGGCATCCATCTTGCCTAAGCTACTTTTAACAGCCCTCAGTGATATGCTTTACAGCAGCCACATGGACATAGGAGCCTATGAACAGGAACTGACTCATTGACTTATATGGGAAAGTTTTCTAGAAATGCTTTTTGACCTGAGCAGAGGTCACTGTGAAGTGAGGGAGATGTATGACCATGACCTACAGTGCATGATGGATACTTTTTTAATCTATACATTGGTTTCCCCTTTCATTATAGTTCTGCCTGTGATAATAATGAGACTGCTGAAAAGTTATCGTTAAAGAACAGGAAAGCTGCAGGATTATTTATAAAATAAGTGGTAGCATAAAAACTATTTAAAAAATCACCAAAAATGAATAAAAAAAATGCTTAAGAAAAAAAAATTATTTAAACAAGTTATTTTTCTGATGATTCAATCCCTTTAATCCTGATAAATGCTCTATACGACTGCCCTGCAGAGCTGTGAAAGAGGGAAGCTCCTGGATTACCAAGTGAGAGAGAAATCAGCCCTTTAAAAAAAATTCTGGTGGAGGGCAATTATGACGTCACACAATGCTGTAAAACTCCAAATCCACGTAGAGAATCAAGTGTGCACCTTGCTTCCTCCTCACGATGCTAAACTATAAATGGAACATATGCCTTAGGGGCCATTTACACGGCACAGGACAAATACTGGCCTGTTTATCCAACAGTATTTGTCCTGTTTTCGGGCCGTGCACACGGCCGCAGGGGGACAGCTTTTCTTCGCGGTTTGCGGAGAAAAGCCCTCCCCCTTCACATAGGTGTGTTCATATTCCGTCCGAAAACCGGATGGAAGAATGAACATGTTCTATGTTTTTCGGACCGCCGGCGGTCTGAAAAAACGGCGGGTGGAAAATCCGTGTAGTGGGGACTTCTTCACGGATTTTCCATTAAGGTACGTGTAAAAGTTTTTCAGCTGGTTTGCAGCCGGTTTTCAAAACTGAAAAACCGGCTGAAAAACCTGCCGTGGGGACAAGGCCTTATTCTCCAGACACCAATAGTCCACTACCTACTGTATAGAGCTGAAGCTATTCCTGGAGGCGCTGTGATTCCTTCATCTGTGATTACATTATATTTTACAGGGTCTTCAGCAGATGAAAGATTCTTTTTGGCTTTTCAGAAATAAAGTTCCTCCCCCTGCCTGGGCGTTCTGACATCCTGTGCTGGCCACGAGCACAAACCATCAGGAGATTTATTTTTTCTTCCCTATTTATAGCCTTCTGATCATTACACCCAAGAAAAATAAACAAAATTCACATAATTAAGGCTCCATTAAATTAAAGAGACTTCTATGTATAATCACACCTCGCAGCATGAAACTAGCCGTGAACCCGAGCGCAGTAAGGTCATTTCCCCCATGCTAACACCAGCTTAACATCTGGTAATTCTGCGCGGCTGACAGCTGTCATAATGAGCATCCACCTTAACCTCCCAGTATTTACCTAATCCCTGCAACTGTCCACACTCCAGCATCCTCATCTCACGTAACAGGAACTAACAGAATACAATATATAAAAAACATAAACCATAAAATCATATACGATAGTTAGCTAAATGATCCAAACAATATAAAAATTATGTCTTCATAATATCCAGATATACATAGAAAATATTATATTGTGTACTAAGATGTCTGCAAACTAGGGGCGTTACCAGAGTCCTAAAACATCCGATGGGAGTTATTCACTTTCCTTTTCCTTCTCTACTACAACTTCTTCTCTCCATGACTCGTCTCTGCAAAATTTATCACACAAACATTTTAGAATCCTCACTTTTCCACCACCTAAATAGTTACCTACTGGGAGTTTATATAACTTCCTACCTAATGGGGGTCAATACAGGAAAGCATGGTGACGCCCTATTCCATCATCAACCCGCTTTCCTACGATAGCAAACCCAGGTGCTTGCTGTGGAGGATGAGGAGTCACCCATTGTTCCTATATAGATCTCCACTAGGTAGGGAGTTATATAGACCCCCCAGTAGGTAGGCAGGTATATAGCCCCTCAGTAGGTAAGTATATAAGTGCAATTAGTAGGTAGGTATATAGGTACACTTGATAGATAGGCCCCCTCAGTATGTAGACAGGTATATATAGCCCCCTATAGGTAATTTTTATAATCCCCCACAGTAGAGTGGTAAGTATAGTATGTAGGTACAGGGGCCCCTGTAGGTAGGTATACAGCCACTTTCAGTAGCTAGGAAGGTATATGGAGCCCCAAGTAGGTAGGTAAATATATAGGTAGATAGGTAGGTATGTATACTATCCCAATAGGTAGGTATATAGATCCCATAGAAGGTTGGCAAGTATATAGGTTCCTCCAGTAGGTAGGTGTAAAGGGCCCCTAGTAGGTTGGTAAGTGTATAGAGTCCCCTAGAAGATTGGTAGGTATTTTGGTCCCCCAGTAAATTGGTAGTTGTAAAGGGCAGCCCAGTAGGGTGGTAGTTATATAGAGCCCCAGAGTATGTAAGTAGGTATATAGGTTCCCCCAGTAAGTTGGTAGTTGTATAGGGGCCCCCAGTATGTAGGTAGATATATATGTCCCCCAGTAGGTTATAGGTATATAGGGCCCTCCAGTATGTAGGTAGGTATATATGTCCCCCAGTAGGTTATCGGTATTTAGGGCTCTCCAGTATGTAGGTAGGTATATATGTCCCTCCAGTAGGTTATAGTGCTTCCCAGTACGTAGGTAGATATATATCTGTCCCCCTCAGTAGGTTATAAGTATTAAGGGCCCCCCAGTATGTAGGTAGGAATATAGGTCACGATTAAAAATAAAAAAATAATAATATTCACCTCTCCCTCCATGATGAAGTATTCGCTGCTACCTGTGTCCCTGAACAGTCGGTGTGATGTCATCATGCCACACAAGCAACATGATGACATTCTCAACCACTTGTGCTGTATACTCTGGTGCCCAGCAAGCCTGACTGCAACCCGCCCAAGTACTCTGTGGGGCAGGGAGCCAGTTCAGGGCACTGGCAGTTTTATCCAGGGCACAAGCTGCCTAGCGACGCCCCTGCTGCAAACACAATAAGGTACAGTGGTTACAGAAAGTATTCAGAGCTCTTTAAATTTTTCACTCTTTGCTTCACTGCAGCCATTTGGTAAGATCAAAAAAGTTAATGTACACTCTGCCCGCCCTCCCCCCATTTTAAAAGAAAAACAGAAATGTATATATTTTTGCAAATTTAAACAAGAAAAATAAAATATCACATGGTCTTAAGTTTTCAGACCCTTTGCTCAGCATTGAGTGGAAGCACCCTTTTGAACTAGTACAGCCATGAGTCTTCTTGGGAATGATGCAACAAGTTTTTCACACCTGGATTTGGGAATCCTCTGCCATTCTTCCTTGCAGATCCTCTCCAGTTCCCTCAGGTTGGATGGTGAACGTTGGTGGACAGCCATTTTCAAGTCTCTCCAGAGATGCTCAATTGGGTTTAGGTCAAGGCTCTGGCTGGGCCAGTCAAGAATTCGCACAGAGTTGTTCTGAAGCCACTGCTTTGTTATTTTAGCTGTGTGCTTAGGTTCAATGTCTTGTTGGAAGAACTACCTTCGGCCCAGTCTGAGGTCCAGGGCACTGTGGAAGAGGTTTTCATCCAGGATATCTCTGTACTTGGCTGCATTCATCTTTCCTTCATTTGCAACCAGTCGTCCTGTCCCTGCAGCTGAAAAACACCCCCATAGCATGATGCTGCCACCACCATGTGTCACTTGCATTGGGCAGGTGATGAGCAGTGCCTGGTTTTCTCTCTACAAACCGCTTACAGTTAACACCAAAAACACCATTTAGGATCCGATCGCTGCTGCGTTTTTGGATGCAATCCAAAATCGGATCCAAAAACGTCGTGTGAACAACCCCTAAGTCACAATTATAGACTCACACAATCTCATAAACCAGTAACACACATGTGGTTGTTCTGTTAATGCCTTTTATTAAGCACATTGAGTAAACAACCAAAGTGCAGGGAGAAAAAGTAAGAAAACTCTTAAATTTAATATCCAACAGATCCATCAATAGCAGCAATCACAGTGAAACATTTTTCTGTAGCTGCAAGTAAGATTTGTACATGCTGAGGAGGGATTTTTTACCATTCCTCCCTGAAAATGTCTCTTTAGCTTGAGGTCATGGACTCCTGCCCTTGCATTCTCCTGTAAAATGTTTTTCTACACCTTTGAATTTCAGTTTATTGTTCCCTCAATTTTTGCATGACATCCAGGCCCTGAGGCAGCAAAGTGGCCCCAAACCATAATGCTTCCTCCACCATGCTTTACCATTGGAACGAGGTTAAGGTGTTTCATATCGTTGTACATTTATACTGAACATTTGCATTTTTATTTGTTTTGTCCACAGAAGCATTGTTTTATATCCAAACAGTCTTCAGCAAGATTAAAGGGGTGTTCTCCCCGTACTGGTTCACTAAGCCTGCTCTTGACAACCAGCTTTAGGCTCCCACATCTTGTTCAGGCTGTGTATGATTCCACAGCAGTTATTGACATATCAGCTCTGCTGTTCCTAGCTGAGCCTGTTAGAGAAACATTGGTAATGGAGGGATTTTACCAGCACAGCACAGGGCTACAGAGCTCCAAAGAGTTAAAAATTTGTCAGTAAGAATAATAATCAAGCTTCTGTACTGCTGATAAGACACAGCTGGGAGTGACTTGACCAGCCACGCCAAAGTGGCTAACCTAGGGAAGTTTGTTCTAGCTCTTAAAAGAAGTAAAATCAGAACAACAATGTATTTGGTAAAACAAACCTTTATTTACCTTTGTCTACACGGTTAAAGCTAATCACTGTGAAAACAATAACCCTTGAAGACAGGCCTTAATGTGTTTTAGACAGCAGTGGCTTCCGTCGTGGTATCTGTCAGGAAGACCTGTGCCCACTCGAGGGTCGACGGCCTGACTTGGGGTGTATTCGTGACGTTGCGCTGCCCCGAGAGGTATGCAAGGTCAGCCGTATACTTTTTCACAGTTAACCGCTGTCCACACGAGCACAGGAATACCCAGGGAGTGCGAGAGGATACCCCACTCGCCCACAACTCTAAACAGCTGGGAGAGATCTACACCGGTGAAACAGAACTCTGCCAGCTCGGTAGACTGCCACCAGTATTTATAAGCCTGGTCCGTTACATTCTCATAGCCAGGTCAGGAACCTGCCTTGGGTAGTGATATATTAGAGACCGAGAAAAACGGAAACGTGGAATCGGGGCAAACAAGACAACAGACCAGCTCAGGCTCAAAGTTTATATATTTAATCACCTTGTGGGCGCACTAGACAAACAATACATACATAGGGGATACAGCTATAAATATACTGGTCAGAGTTGCAAATTCGGATATGGGTACAAAGAAGCAGTAAGATGTATCTAGCTTAGGTTGGCCTTGTGCTGGGTATACATAGGGGGTGAATGTAGCCAATTGAGACGACCCTGGGCCCAGGTGGGCTTAGACTTGTAACCATACTGGGACATCCCACATCACACCCCTTTTACACCCCCTGTCACACCCTCTCATGCCCCTGGGACGGTCTACACTCTCCTCCCTCCTGGGCCATGCGGTTTTTGGCTTCGGACACAAAACGGACCATATCGCGGCAGGGCAACTCCGCAGCATCGTGCCCCTACCATCAGAACCAGGTGGGTCCAAGCTATGACTGAGTACCAAACAATGGGTCATTGCTCTGTTCCTGGTACCAGTTTCCAGGTTCTCTCTGCCGTGGGTCCTACAAATGAGGGAGTGATAGCTATGCGAGTGGGGTACTTTCATATTTAAAAATATGAAACTAGGGTGTGCTTGTGATGCACGGTTATTCCATAACTCCTTATGGTACTTCGGCACCAGGTGCCTGCTACATCTCTTTTGATGCTCTGCCACTCGGAGAACATGTCCACCCTGGCCCTGGCCCCAATGCTAACTTTATCACTGATGAACCTTTGAGGCTCTGATTCCCCGCTGCTTTTGTTTAATTGAGTGCTTCCTCAATGCCATGTGTTGAGCAGTGTGGGAGCTTAGGTGAAGTCCTGAATCCTGCTATAACTGAGTGAATTTGGGTGAAGTTACAGTAGCTGGGGGGGGGGTGACTTTTGTCATATTCCTCACAGTATCTTTCCATGAACACCATTCTTGTTAAGTCGTTTTCTAATAGCAAACACATGAACATGTCTTCTGAAATTTGTTCACATTGAGGCATGGTTCACACTAACCAGTCTTTCTAGAGAAGAAAAGATTTGTCAGTAACCAGGCTTTATGTATCTTTATGCTCATGTGATTACCATGTGAGAGCTCATGTGAGAACCACATTTCAGTTTCATCACCTTAGCTGAAAAGGCTAATTAGCTCTTGAAAAACGTATTAACATAGATGTTTAATCTCTGTTTCTCCCTGCACTGTATATGTTTACTCAGTGTGCTCCATAAAATCAGTTTGTGTGTTAAGTCAAAATTATAGACAAATACAGACTACATTTATTTACTTTCTCTTGCAACCAGCTAAGCTTACCAGGTGTGATTCTGTCTGCTGAGCTGCTGTATCTAATCCTGTCGTGTGTGTCCCTATCTGATGAGCTGTTGTATTTAAGCCGATCATGTGTACTTCTGTCTGTGGCTGTATTCTACATAGGAAAAGACAGAAACAGATATCCAAGCACTCCCTAGTGTAAGTAATCTCAGATAGGGAAGCTTGCTGTAAAAGACAGAAACACACTCACCTTGTCGGCTTTTATGTCCGGAAGGCACAACTCTCCACTCGTGTGTCTGCAAATCGTAAGATTTTCCGCAGTCTTCAGCTGGTTTGCATGCCCTGATCGCCAAGCAGTGAGATTCAGTGGAAAGATTCAAAGAATATGCCGGAGCTCCCATTGCACCAGAGTGGGATACGGCATGTACCCACTTACGCGTGCTACAGGACCTGCACAAGTACTCCTCAGTAAGAACATTAAAAGAAAATTTTCTTACTGAGGAGGAGTAACTGCACAGGTCCTGTCATACAAGCAAGTGGGTATATGCCATATCACACTCTGGAGCAACAGGAGCTCTGGCATATTCTTTGTATTCTACATAGGCAATACTAGTCCTGTGCAGCTCAGAAATGTTTCAAGTCAGGTAAGAGCTATGAGCTCTCAAGTGCAGGTCAAGAGATTGATTTGTTCTGCTGTTTACCTCACAGAGGATTGTCTAGACAGCTTCCAATTGTACCAAACCTTCAGTCATGTCGGTTTAGATAGATATATTTTTAGCCTCTATCGGCAAGAAGAGATCTTGAATGTGATAAGGAATTAAAACAGTCTATTTGCTTATTAGATCTCATTCACGCACAATTTTGTCAATATACAAGAAAAAAATACACCATGAGCTTTAAAGGGGTTTTATCGTTACAAAGATCATGTCTCAGATTATGGGGACAGTAAAAATAAGCACTTTTGTAATTGGGTTGCATTACTTCTGTCACTTGGTTTAGCAATATCAGCCCTTTGCTGTAAATCTGTCTTTATTCTCTGTTGCTGGTCGAACGCCCCTGGGCGATTCCCGTGCCCACACGCCCCCTGCACTGTGAAATTTGGGTGGCTGACATTTTATTCAGCCCTTTTTGGGGTATGCCCCTAAACAGGAAACGTCATGGCCACGCCCCTGCGCTGTGATTGGCTTTCCTGCCCACTCTGGGGTTTACGCCCCTCTAAGCTGTTAAAATCGATAGTGAAACCAAGTCTGCTGGCTCTATGTATATCTCACCCCTAGGGGGAAGGATCTGGGCAATGATTTCCTGTTTAAAGGGCTTTTGCCAAAAAGGTTGATTTCACCTCCTCACAGGTCAGTCCTTAAGCTGCTAAATTTGAAAAGAGAGCGTTTCCCGTTCCTCAGATCGAATGCAAGCCCGCCTCCTTATGACATCATCATCTGTTTTTGTAAAAACATAAGGATTCAACACTGTGTCTGTATGAACTGCTTGTGTAGTGCAGTGCATAGGTGATCAGCTTGGCAAGCCAGAGTTTGGGAGTTCAAGCCCCATTGTTTTTTTTTTTGTTTTTTTTTTCTTTTATAAATTGTACACATATGTAAATATATGAAAAAATATTGTAGACATCTATAATTTTATATATATAAACACAACACACAGAAAGCTCCCTATATTGTGCCCATCCTCACAGTCACACCAAGCACTTCCAACATATGTGATACAATGCATATACTCTCGGGATGAGAAGATATAGGGGGCCATGTAGTGTTATATATCATTATAGAGATTGACATATATAATTTGGGTCTCTCACATTTTAAATTTAGGGGGGGGGGGGGGAATATACCCTTGAGGGGACAGACCCCAAAAACCCCTTTTGAAAAACCAAAACCAACCTCATAACCCCCTACAAAACCCCCCCTTTTAAAAAAAAAAGCTGACATTTGTCTTTGTATTTGAGTAAAGGCCCCTTTTCACAAGGTTTAATCCCGATTTTTTGCGCGTATTGGGGAAAAACCCCGGAATATGATAAATGGTCTTTTCTTTGCAGCTTGTGGACCCAAGGCTGCAACATAAGCAGCAGGAGGCACAGAGCTTTATATCCAACAACTTCTGCAAACCCCTGCTTCAAACAAAATGAAAATTTACATTCTTTATAGGGAGACCCCTCGGGGGGGGGAACACCCTGCTGGGGGGGCAGGAAAAAAAAAAAAAAGGAAAAAAAACCCCCCCCCCCCTGGATTTTTCAACTCAATCTGAGAAAATTAGCAGAACAGCACAGCACTCAAACGATAAATCCCCTTTAAGTGTTTTTCATAGAGTTCTTTACAAACATTTTTTTGGGGTATTTTATAAAATTTTTTTATTTGTAGCATTTTTTTTTTGCCTTTGTTTTAAAGTCCTGTAGAAAATCCATCATCTGCATTCGTTAAAATTTACAAATCTTAAAAAAAAATAAGGGAAAATTTTTGAAAAAAAATCGCCAACAATTTTTGCGCAAGCCTTAATTGTTCAAAAATTTCAGACTTGCACAAACACTGAAAGATGCGGCAAATGTATTAAGCCTTTATACATTTAGTGCATTTTTCATTCCATCAGGCAGATTTTAATGCCCCAAAATGTTTTAAATTTGATTTCAAATCACTGCCTGTAAAAAATTTAAGTAACATCCCGGCTGTAGCATTTTTGTGAAAAAAGTCATTAAAAACAAACCCAAAAAAAAAAAAAAAAAAAAACGGAAAAAAAACTAAAAGAAATTCTGTGATGAAAACAAAACCCTTAGTGTATGTTCAAACAATTAGAAAAAAATTTTTTAAAAAATTGTTGGAAAAATGCCATCCAAAGGGGTTTTTAGCAACTAGTAGGGTTTCCTTTTTTTACTCATAGTTTGAAGTCAGAAACGAGTCCCATTCATTTCTATGTGGTTTGGGAACTTAAAAACCACAACTGATGTTTTGGGGGGGGTTTTTTTTAAAGGTTTTAAAAACCCTCCCAAATGACATCAAAAAAGTTTTAAATTTTCCAAAGAAAAAAATACAACCAAAACATTGAACAGTTCACAA